>JBCNJP010000264.1:47406-88406 GCA_039602395.1 Deinandra increscens subsp. villosa | reverse complement strand
GACCTGATTGCTAGGCATTTGAGGTTCTGCTTTATTTTTGCATGACTCATCAAGGATGTTTAAATCTCGAATAAAAGTTACTTCTATATGATAAACATGATGATTTGCTAGTATTTCTGATAGAGTAGAGGCCGAGTTTTCAGTGCATGATAAAAATTACCTTAAGCATATCTGAAAACGATAAATATGATTGGTACATGCTGAAATAAACAATCAATGTTGTATTTGCGATTATCTTGGCTTGCATGCTGATTAAGACCGAAATTGAAATGTGCTAGATGCGTTATGTCTGATATGATCTTGCGTCATGATCTTTCTCACAAAATACCCAAAAATAGAGTTTGTTTCTGCATTGCATTTACATTTCATTTCCGAAAAGTACAAAAAGATTTTTGGTGTGTTTTAGCATAAGTTTGAAAAGTCAAAAAGATTTTAGGTTTAGTTTTGATATAAACTTTCTAAAAATCAAAAAGATTTTGTTTCTTATTTGTTTTCGATTGATCGACACAAGATACGAAAAACATTTTCAAAATTCATATCTTGGTTTCTCGAAGAGAAGTTTTGCACCAAGGTTATTTATGTTGGCCAGGTACTCAAAGGAAAGAGTTTATCACAACTTCAAGTCTTCTGAAGCTGTTGATAAAGATGAAAGAAACTGTTCATCGTCAAGTATTCGAAGATCAAGCTACCATCAAGTTGAGGGGGAGTTTGTTCAAGGAATATGTTTTAACTGGCGAATAGATACTGCACATGACGAGGGGGAGTTTGTTGATACATAATCTGTGCGTCATGTGAAGTATCTGAACGAGACGATGTGAAGGTTCAAGACAAGTTCATGCTGCTGGCCGAACTAGGGCCGAACCTGAGGTTCGGACCCGCCGAACTTGGAGTTCGGAGGGAGTTCGGAGCAGACGTGTATATATAGGATCTTGTGCTTTGAATGTGATAACGAATGAGAGTGAGTGAGAGAGACCAGTTCTTAACTATGTTTTTTTGACAGTGTTTCTCTAGAGAGCTTCAGAGAGAGTTTGTAATTGAGTCTATGTTGATTTCAATAAAACAAACTATTATTTACGTCTCGTTTTCACTCTACGATCAAGCAAACCTTTAGTAAGATCCGTCTTACGGTTTTTCATTTTTTTTCTCTTCTTAAGTAAACTCGGAAGTTTTGTCTTTCTAAGTGGTGTGATTGTATAATGATGACTAGGCATGCCACGTAGGATATGGTGTGATAATGAAAAAAAGTACAGTGGGTTAGTGATAATGTGAATGATAGTTATTTGATTTATAGTTAATTAATGGTTAAAAAAAGAAAAACAAATTGGCACCACACAATGATTCTAACCATGAAAAAAGGGCAAAACGCCGATGTGGGGGGGGGGGGGGGATGGTGGAGGGTGTGAATGGGCTAAAACGCCCCCACCACCCATGTATTACAAATGGCCTTAGGGTTCAAACACTATGATGGATACAAATTTTGTCGTTTAAAACACACGCTCTAATTTTATTTTATTTTATATATTTTTTTTTACGGATTACAGGATTTGAATTTATTATCTTCTAACATGTCGTATCTTAACGCTTGAGAAACGACGTAGCTGTTAGTTGCATTTTTAGGCGTATTTTATATTATTATTAAGTCTCGTTTTAATCATATTTCATGCATTTTTCGTATTTATATCGTAGTATTTTGTAAATTTTAGTTTTTGTGGGATGGAATCTACTTTGGGCGTTTTTATTGATTTTCAGGTGCAAGGCGATTACAAGGCGTTGTGGACTTATCGAGATTCATATTGGAGTAGCTCGGAAGCTGTCAACGACTAGAATATAAAGTTCCTATTTTTTTAGGAATTTTATACCTTGGTTGCCAATAAAAAAGGAAACTTCAAATGAAATTAAAAGAAAAAAAAATAAAAGAAAAGGGAACATGGGATGATGGGGTCCGACGGTTTTCTTTGGATTGAAGGAAAGAAATGTTTGTTCAATTTTGAGGGAGGAGACACAAGTGAAAGGCAGTTTTTGGAAGAAAAAAGAAGAACTCTCCTGGGGGAATCGAATTGGACGACTGCAAAAATCTCCAAGGGAGAATTGTTTTGATTTAGGAATCTTGAAGAACATCATTTTATTTCCTTGTTCGTAAGTTTTTAAGAATCATGTTTAGTTTATTTAGTTTGATCATGTTAGCCATTATGTCCGGCTAAACATTTGTTGATTTCAACATTAGGGTTTGATTTCTTGATGCTTGACTCTAGATTTATGTGAAACGTTTATGTGATCCACTTTATGAATGGTTTGTTTATGTGGTTTCTTGATCTTAAACCCGGATCCTCTTCCGGTATGCATTAGTTTTCTTAATGAAATTGGCCACTTTGTTAATGAAACTAATAAAGTTCATCAATTTTAAAACCCTAAAAAGTTCTTAATTTTGATAAAAGGAACAAGTAACGGTTTAGGTTTGTCTAAGAATTTAAACTCGTTATAGGAACCCATAATATAGTTGAACACACCGAACGGCGTGTGTGTTTAGTTGTAATTGGTTCTTCTATCATTGCAACCCGCACACTAAGATCAGAACGGCTAGAGCTTAGAGTAGCGGGTTGGCTCTAATCAACGAACGACGCTTGGTTAGACATTAGATAGAGTGTGATGTCAGAACGGCTCGACGTCTAGGACCGATACAAATCATTTTATAAAAAGGATCATTGCACCGTAACCGTTAAGGATCATAAGTCGAGTCGAAAATCGGGAAATTTCTCTTGTGTTGGAATTGATTTATCTCATATTTGAACTCTATTCTCAATTTTAGTTAATCTTGTTTAGTATTCTTAGTTTTGATAAGTAAAAAAGACAAAAATCCAAAAATATCCGTTTTTCTTCACAGCGATCCAAAACGGCCGCGAGGGAATATTGAGACGGCCGTTTCAGTCTGCTGTCATTTTTTTTCATATTTTTCATAAAAAATTCACAAACCCCCATTTTTATTAAATTTCACTTCATTGTACTTGAGCTAAGAGTTTTTGGTATAAAAAGTTAATCTGCATCCCTGAGGACACGAACCTTGCTTCTATTATACTATCATTAGTGTGTTAAAGTTGGTTCACTTTACTATCATTTTATTTGCTGGATTTGACACCCAACAAATTGGCGCCGTTGCCGGGGATTCGGCAATTCTTACAGTTTTATGCCAAGATCTTTTCGTACAGGTACACCACTCTCAATTGATTTGGAGATAGAGAAAACCGCAAAGAGATTAAAGAAGCAAGCAAAGCTCCGAAAGAAGCTAGCAAGCCCCTCAACCTCTACATCTTCACCACCCGTCATCAACATTTGGCAAGACATACCCTTGTCAAGTGATTCCGAACCCGAATCCATCACGTCGTCCCCATCATTAACCTCATCCTCCACCGACACCACTCCACCAAATTCACCTACCCATACCATCCAAGAACCGAACTCACCTGAAACCATCATGGCTGAGGAACAAACCCTTAGACAATGGGCAACTCATGATGTCACCCAACAACCGCTTTGCATCAACTACCCAGCTGCTGCAAACTTTGAGTTGAGATCCGGTCTCATCCACCTCTTACCCACATTCCGAGGCTTAGAGAATGAAGACCCGCACAAGTTTCTCAAGGAATTTCATGTAGTGTGCTCTGGAATGAAGCCTCACAATATTACTGAAGATCAAATTAAGCTAAGGGCATTCCCCTTTGCATTGCAAGATTCGGCTAAAGAATGGCTTTACTACTTGCCACCAGGATCAGTAACTACTTGGAATGAATTGGCAAAGCTCTTCTTAGACAAGTATTTCCCGGAAGTCAAAGCCTCAATTCTTCGTAAGGAAATCATCGCGATCAAGCAAGCTAAAAGGGAGGCTTTACACACTTACTGGGAGAGATTTAAGAAATTGTGTGCTCGATGCCCACAACATGGCATTTCTGAGCATCAACTTCTTCAATACTTTTGCGAAGGCTTAGCACCGTTGGAAAGGCGATTGATCAATGCCTCTAGTGGAGGAGCTCTACTTGACAAAACACCGACTCAAATTCGGGCGTTAATCACTTCTATTGCGGAAGACACTAAGCACTCGGTACAAGAAGAAGAGTGGTATGTTGACCCAGCCTCGTGCAGTCAAAGAAGTGAGTACTCCTCACATTGAAACTCAAATTGGGGAATTAACAAAGGCTGTCATGCAACTCACAAAGGATAAGGTTGTGGAACCGCCAACTCGGGCTTGTGGAATATGTTTAAAACATGGACACCCCACAGATGCTTGTCCCATGCTACAAGAAGATACGGAAGAGGTACAAGCATTAGGAGGCTACCCGAGTCAATCTTCTAGGCAATATCATCAACCTCAAGGCAATTCAAATTGGGGATGACCTCAACAACCTCAACAATTTCAATCATTTCAACAAAGACCCCCGCACAATCTACAAAATTTTCAGCCTCGACAACAACTATCACAACAATCGGGTGGCACGGAAATGTCTTTGGAAGACATAGTTAAAAGCCTAGCTACAAGCACTCAGTCATTCCAAAAAGAAACTAAGGCGAGTATAAAGAATTTGGAGCAACAAGTGTCTCAACTAGCCACCTCGGTAAGTAAGTTGGAATCTCAAGGTAAGCTACCCGCCCAAACCGAGACGAATCCTAAACATGGTGCTTGTGCCATTACCTTGAGAAGCGGAAAAAGTTACGAGGGTCCGAGTAAGCAAGAAGAGGAAGAAGAGATTGTTGTTGAGAAAAAGAGCGGGGAAAAGAAGGAAATTCCACAACCAACGAAGAATGAAGTAAAATTCACTCCAATCTCTCCATTCCCATCTAGACTACAAAGCACGAAGAAGGAGAGAGGGGAACAAGAGATCATGGAGACATTCCGCAAGGTTGAGGTAAACATTCCATTACTTGATGCTATCAAGCAAGTTCCGCGATATGCAAAGTTCCTGAAAGAGCTTTGTATGTCAAAGAAGAAGCTAAAAGGTAATGAAACGGTGAGGGTAGGTGAGAACATTTCAGCGGTCTTTCAAAAGAGATTACTCCCAAAGTGCAAGGATCCCGGTGTTTTCACCGTGCCTTGTAAGTTGGGGAATATCACGGTACCCCGAGCCATGCTCGACCTTGGTGCCTCAATTAACGTCCTACCATACTCGATTTTTAAAACACTTAACATAGGACCGTTAAAGAGGACCGGGGTACTAATTCAATTGGCCAATAGATCGCTAGTACACCCAAAAGGTGTATTAGAGGATGTGTTGGTTCAAGTGAATGAATTGGTGTTCCCCGCTGATTTTTACATATTGGATATGGAAGATGATGAATCCCCGAGTTCAAGTTCCATTTTATTAGGGAGGCCATTTTTAAAAACTGCAAAAACAAAAATTGATGTCTATAGTGGTACCCTTTCAATGGAGTTTGATGGGGAAGTCATCAACTTTAACATATATGATGCCATGCGTTATCCGAGTGATGTTTCATCCTTGAACTTTTTGGATATAATTGAACCTGTTACTCATGAATGCCTTGAACTTTCTAACAATGATGTTTTAGAGTTAGTTTTGAGCAAAAGCATTGATGAAGTTGCAGCCAAAGAACTCATTGAAAAGTTCAAGCTTGGGGAGGAGTTAATGGAAGTCGTTGCATTCATGGACTCACGGAAAAACACAAGGTATGATGCTCCAAAAATTGAGTTATCACATACTAACCAAAAGTCCCTTCCATCTGTTTTGCAGGCACCGGAGCTAGAGTTGAAGACACACCCTAATCATCTAAAGTATGCATATCTAGGGGAAAAGGAAACACTACCGATGATCATATCAAATAAGCTAACAAGTGAGCAAGAAGAAGAGTTGGTTAGCACCCTCAAGAATTACAAGGAAGCCATCGGGTGGACCATAGCCGACATAAAAGGTTTAAGTCCATCGATTTGTATGCACAACATACTCATGGAGGAAGATTACAAGCCAACAAGAGAAGCTCAAAGGAGATTGAACCCTCCTATGATGGAAGTTGTGAAGAAGGAAATTTTGAAGTTGCTCAATGCGGGAATGATCTACCCGATATCTGATAGCAAATGGGTAAGCCCCGTTCAAGTTGTCCCGAAGAAAACAGGTATAACGGTTACTAAAAATGAGCAAGGTGAGTTGATACCTACCCGAGTGCAAAATGGGTGGAGAGTATGTATTGATTATAGAAGGCTAAATGCCGCGACCCGCAAAGACCATTACCCGTTGCCCTTTATTGACCAAATGTTGGAAAGATTGGCGGGTAAGACCCATTATTGTTGTTTGGACGGGTATTCCGGTTTTCATCAAATACCCGTTGCACCCGAGGACCAAGAAAAAACGACCTTTACATGCCCCTTTGGTACGTTTGCATATCGACGGATGCCATTCGGGCTTTGTAATGCCCCTGCCACGTTCCAAAGGTGCACGGTGAGTATTTTTTCTGATTATGTTGAAGAGATAATAGAAGTTTTCATAGATGACTTTACGGTATATGGAAACTCTTTCAAAGAGTGTTTAGAAAACTTGACCAAAATTTTGAAAAGATGTGTTGACACTAACCTTGTTCTAAATTATGAAAAATGTCATTTTATGGTTGATCAAGGTCTTATTTTGGGTCATGTTGTCTCTTCAAAGGGTCTAGAGGTAGATAAAGCGAAAATTGATATTATTCAATCTCTACCTTACCCTAATTGTGTTCGCGAGGTTCGTTCTTTTCTTGGTCATGCAGGATTTTATCGAAGGTTTATCAAAGACTTTTCAAAGATAACTCGGCCGATGTGCGAGCTTCTACAAAAAGATGTTGAGTTTGAATTCACCAAAGCATGCAAGAAAGCTTTTGACACCTTGAAGGATTTGTTGGTAACCGCACCAATAATTCAACCGCCAGATTGGAATCTACCGTTCGAAATCATGTGTGATGCAAGCAATCATGCGGTTGGAGCAGTTTTGGGTCAAAGAAAGGACCGAGCAGCTCATGTGATCTACTATGCTTCAAGAATTCTAGATCATGCTCAAAGCAATTACTCGACCACAGAAAAAGAGCTCTTAGCTATTGTTTTTGCTTTATAAAAGTTTAGACAATATTTATTGGGTACTAAAGTAATTGTTTATTCTGATCATGCAGCTTTGAAGTACCTAATGACCAAAAAGGATGCCAAGCCGAGACTCATTCGATGGGTGCTTTTGCTTCAAGAGTTCGACTTGGAAATTAGAGACAAAAGTGGGAAGCAAAACCTAGTGGCGGATCACTTGAGTAGGATAATCAATAATGTCACACCCCCAATTTCCACTAACGGAGTTTTACCGTGTGGGGTGTGAACCAGACCAGGACCCGAGTCATTAGTTACATTAAACATAAGTTAAGGGTTCAAAATGTAAATATATTTCCAAACGGGAAATATTAAAACCAGAGTTAAAGTTTAGCGGAAGCTCATAAAAGTTATGTTGCGCAAGTAAACGCTCGATAAGTAAATACCGATTCAAGTTGGAAAGATTCAAAAACAAATTCCCAAAGTAAACGGTTTTAGCCAACGTACGTGCCCAAAAATCAGATTCTCCTAGCATCCTGCAAAGCATGCATAAGAGCAAGTGTCAACTAATGTTGGTGAGTTCACATAAGCACATAAGTATAACTAGTATAATTATGCAGTATGAATACAACAGTTTTTATTCGTATGTAAGCATGTATATTAACAGTACAATCCATATCGTAGGTAGCGAGCCTAAGTTCATGTCACTAAAACGTTCGCAACCGAAGCTGACCAATTAGTTGTAGGAATAATCCTTACGTGGTTTGCCTTCCCCGTGTCTTCTCGATCACGGTAAGTTAGGCTGACATTGTCCTCAGTCCGACCGCCAGTCGGGTGGTGCATCTCGTGCCCGCTGAGTGGGGTTTGTCAGACCCCAGTAGTACTACCCAATATCCCCTCGCTATTTGCTATTAACGGTTCGATTAGTAAGGACTTCAAAGATAAGCATTTTACGTGAACATGTGATATATGTTGGATTTCTACTTTAATCATACATAAACGTTGTCGTGTTATCACCCTAACCCGGGTGTAACGTGTTTGCGTGTGTTATCGTCCAAACCCGGACGTAACGTAAAAGGATGTGAAACTCACCTTAGGGTGCGCTGCTACAATTTATTAAGACTTCGAGTCTTGCGTAGTTTACCAAGCACCTATTGAATTTATATACGTAAGTGTGTGTCCGCACATGAGTAACATAGCCTAGACGATGGTATTAATAACAAGTAGTTCCAAATATGACGTAGGTGACGGTTTCAATGCGTGATATAAAAAATGTTTGTTTCAAAATCAGTCAAAAACGATATATAATCGAGGACGCAAAAATCTACAAAGATCGATGTGCGTTAGGGTATTCCAACTAATATATGTAGGGATCATCGGGTAAATATATATATATTCGTAAATATAAATATCGAGGCGTAGTTGAAAGTGTGAAAAATAAAACGTCCTAAATATATATATATTTGTATGCCGTGACAAAATTCAAGAGTTTAAAGAAAATCTTTAAAACGTACGCTTGTGTATATGTGCAAGACAAATAAATCAAATACTTATTTATATATATATTTCTATGTTTACCACTAGTTTATATTAATATAAACAAAACCATAAAGTTTTTAATTCTTTTAAATCATAGGGTTTCCATGAAATAAAAATCCAACGAGTACCCTAACGGGGTCTATGGAAACTTCACGGGTCAAGATTTAATAGTCTTGCAATAGTAGTTTTTGGGTTTTGGACCAAGAAATGCTTGAAACCTCAAAAAAAATTAAAGAATCAGAAATGGGGGTCACGGGACTCGAACCTGTGACCTAACGTTTGTAGACCAGCGCCCTAGCCACTGGGCTAGGGGTTTGGTTTGTTAACAGGATCGCACCCCATTGGTTTTATTCATATGGAATACAGAACCGGAATTTAGACATTAAAACAAAAAGATTTGGGGTTAAGGAGGGTTCGACCCCGGGACCTCCAAGTCCCGAACACACGCGTAAACCAACTACACTGGAGAGCCGATTACGTTATAACTCAGAAGGTTAAATATTTAACCCATTCTACCCAGACATCATCTTCTTCATAGCAAACCCTAATAAACCCGTCGGCCATTTGTGAAGAAAAAAAAAAGTTTTACAGAGCCTATAAACCAACGAGTAACGAACTCTAATGCTGTAAAAGTCGTAATTGAAAGGTTTTGGGATTTACCTCGGATGAATACGAACACCGAAAGAAAAGAAAACGCGACCTAGAGATGAACACGATCGAACGCGGAACCCGTCAACGGGAGTAACTCTCGATTCTTCGGTTACTGATGTGATTGAGACTGGCTCGTGATGCAAGACTGGCGGTGAAA
Organism: Deinandra increscens subsp. villosa; assembly: GCA_039602395.1. NCBI lineage: Eukaryota > Viridiplantae > Streptophyta > Magnoliopsida > Asterales > Asteraceae > Deinandra > Deinandra increscens. Next base: position 79,020 of record JBCNJP010000264.1, on the reverse strand, counting down.
CGGAACCGAATGTGGTGGACAGGTGCTAACCGTTTGCCGGATTTGTGGTGGTTCGTCGGTAGATGATTGACGGTGGCTACGGGTAGAATTGATGAACCAGAAATGTTAAGGCGACTAGGAGAAATGTGAACGAGGGATGCTAATGATCACTGCCTTGTAACCGTAGACATAATCGGGGAATGAATGTTGTCGAACGGTTACCACCGAACTCAAAAGTCGCCGACGTCCGTTTGCAATTTCTCATTTACTCATGATCAAGTTTCCTTGATTGGCAATTTCAGTCCCTCAGAGTTTTATTTAATAAAAACAAGTTTTCATAAATTACTGGGTAGGTCCCTCATGGTTTAAAAGTTGCTAACGACCTCTAACAGAGTTAACGGAGGAGGCTTTTAACCGAATGTATACTTGAGTTTGCTAGGATAAAATTGACGTGTAACGTTTATAGGATGTAAACCCGAATTGATGCACATGAAATCATAAATACCAATTTATAATTATATAAATGATTCACATAAAATTGTTATAACCCATAACTATATATTTTTAAATTCCTATAAAATTATAGAAACGGTTCGTATTACTGCGCGACACATCGTCACATAAAATCATAAAATGACGTGCGTATATATATATACATATATACCACGTAAAAATAATAAATATATTTGCCACATAAAAATAACAAAACGTTTTCGTGAAATCATAAAATATAATTTATATAAAATTATAAATTATATACATTCAAGTTGGTCAACCGACGTCTAGACTCATGTGCAATGCTCGTGTAACTATTCTAATTAACTGAGGTAACGGACGTTATCGAAATATAACACAAGTTGTTAACGGGGTTAACCTGGGAAATTGACGGTTGTCACATCATCCCCTTGTTAAGGAATTTTCGTCCCGAAAATTGCCTTAAGTTGCTACGGTTTCTATGGAAGGAAAGAAAAATTTTAGGGTTGCTACATCATCCCCTTGTTAAGGAAATTTTGTCCCCAAAATGTAACTCATACCTTAATTAGATGTTGAGGCTTGATCAAATAAGTGAGGATATTTCTTCCTCATCTGATCTTCTCGTTCCCACGTGAGCTCCGGTCCACGCTTAGATTGCCATCTCACTTTGACGATGGGAATTTTACTTCGTTTCAATGTTTTCTCCTCACGTCCCATGATTTCCACGGGTTGTTCGATAAATCGCAGTTGTTCATCGATTTTCATTTCTTCTAATGGAACTATGAGAGTGTCATCTGCTAAACACTTCCTCAAGTTCGAAACGTGAAATACGTTGTGTACTCCATTCAATTCAGGAGGTAGATTTAAACGGTAAGCCACCGGACCAATGCTCTCGGTGATCTCGAATGGTCCTACATAGCGAGGATTTAACTTCCTGCGCTTTCCAAAGCGTACAACGCCTTTCCAAGGCGAGACTTTCAATAGTACTTTATCACCGACTTCAAAATCTAACGGCCTTCAGCGTTTGTTTGCATAACTCTTTTGTCTATCTCTTGCCGCTTTCATGCGGTTTCTGATCTGCACGATTCTCTCTGTGGTCTCGTGCACTAGTTCAGGTCCAGTGAGTTGGCTCTCACCGACCTCGGCCCAACAGACAGGCGATCTGCACTTTCGTCCGTACAGAGCCTCAAATGGAGCGGCTCCAATACTGGTATGGTAGCTGTTGTTATAGGAGAATTCTACCAGTGGTAAGTGCGTTTCCCAATTTTTCCCGAAGTCGAGCACACATGCTCTAAGCATATCCTCGAGAGTTTGGATGGTACGTTCAGTCTGTCCATCAGTTTGAGGATGATACGCGGTACTCATATCTAAGTGAGTGCCCATCGCTGCTTGTAAGGATCTCCAAAAGTTTGAAGCAAACCTAGGGTCTCGGTCAGCGATAATAGATAAAGGCACTTCGTGAAGCTTGACAATCTCCTTGAGGTATATCTTTGCAAGTTTCTCTGTTTTGTCACTTTCCTTGATAGCTAGGAAATGAGCGGATTTTGTTAATCGGTCAACGATAACCCAAATCATATCGTTACCGCTAGAAGAACGGGGCAATCCCATGATGAAATCAATCGAGATTTCTTCCCATTTCCGTTCAGGAATTTTAGGTTGTTGCAGTAATCCTGCTGGCTTTTGATGTTCCGTTTTGACCATTGCGCACGTCAAGCACTTGCTAACATATCTAGCGATGTCAGCTTTCATATTGGGCCACCAATATAACCCTTTTAAGTCTTGATACATTTTGTCTGAACCTGGATGGATTGAATAACGGGACTTGTGGGCCTCGTCCATCACTAGTTCTCTAAGGTTTCCATGCAAAGGTACCCATATACGGTCATTATAATAACGAAGTCCATCAGACTTAACTTCAGAAGTTCCATGTATGTCACGTAATGATTCAGACCCAAAATTCTCCTCCTTCAGGGCCTCTTTCTGAGCATCCCGGAGTCTATCCGGTAGCCCTGTGTGGATCGTTAATTGCAGAGCTCGAACCCTTCTGGGTTTAACATGTTCCTTTCTACTCAAGGCATCGGCCACTACGTTAGCCTTGCCTGGATGATACTTTATTGCTAGATCGTAATCGTTTAGCAATTCGACCCACCTACGTCGCCTCATGTTGAGTTCCTTCTGTTCAAATATGTGTTGGAGGCTCTTGTGATCCGTGAATATCGTACACTTGGTGCCATATAAGTAGTGACTCCAAAATTTCAAGGCAAATACGACGGCGCCCAACTCTAGGTCGTGAGTTGTGTAATTCTTCTCATGGGACTTTAATTGCCTTGACCCATATGCGATGACTTTACCTCTTTGCATTAAAACACATCTGAGTCCCTGGATTGACGCGTCACAATAGACCTCGAAGTCGTCAATCCCATCATGTAGAGATAATATAGGTGCAGTACAAAGTTTCTCTTTCAAAGCTTGGAAGGCTGCCTCTTCCTTGTCACCCCATCTGTATTGAACCCCTTTGTGCGTAAGAGCGGTCAATGGGTGAGCTAATTGAGAAAATCCCTCTATAAAACGATGGTAGTAACCCGCTAAACCTAGGAATTGGTGAATTTCCGTAGGAGCTATGGGGGTAGACCAACTTTTAATTGCCTCAACCTTGACTGGATCAACATGGATACCTTGCTCGTTAACGATGTGACCCAGAAATTGAACCTCTCGGATCCAAAAAATCGCACTTGGAGAATTTCGCATAGAGTTGTTCTTTCTTTAACAATTCTAAGATTAACCGCAGATGTTCCTCGTGTTCTTCCCTTGTCTTCGAGTAGATGAGGATATCGTCAATAAACACTATGACGAATTTATCCATGTAGGGCTTGCACACACGGTTCATGAGATCCATGAACACAGTTGGTGCATTTGTCAACCCGAAAGGCATGACCAAGAATTCATAATGGCCGTATCGTGTTCTGAATGATATCTTTTCTATATCCTCATCGCGAACTCGAAGTTGATGGTAGCCAGACCTTAAATCAATCTTGGAATAGTAACTGGATCCTTGAAGTTGGTCAAAGAGATCGTCTATTCGTGGAAGAGGGTATCGATTCTTGATAGTGACCTTGTTGAGTTCGCAGTAATCAATGCACATCCTGAATGTGCCATCTTCTTTTTGACAAACAGTACCGGTGCTCCCCATGGTGATGAGCTGGGTCTAATGAAACCCTTATCTAGCAGTTCCTGCAGTTGTGCGGATAGCTCATTCAATTCATTCACCGCTAAATGATATGGTGCACGCGCGATAGGAGCTGCTCCCGGAGCGAGGTCAATCCCAAATTCTACTTGCCGAAACGGAGGGAGACCAAGTAGTTCCTAAGGAAATACCTCCGGGAAATCACGCACGATTGGGAAGTCTTCAATTTTTATCTCCACCCTGGTTTGGTCCGTAACTATGGCCAGGATTGCTACGTGTCCTTTCCGAAGACACTTCTGCGCTTTAAGGTATGATATGATTACGAAGACAGCACCTCCCTTTTCGCCCTGAATCGAGAGTACTTCTCCTCCTGCTATTGGTATTCTTATGACTTTTTCTTGACAAACGATTTCCACCTGATGTTTGGATAGCCAATCCATGCCCACTATGACGTCGAAACTACCGTTGGTAAAAGGCATAAGGTCTATACTTAGTTTATGGCCAGATAGTTCTAATGTGCAGTTCTCAACCAAGTGAGTGGTGTCAAGAAGCTTACCATTTGCTAATTCAACCGTATACCTAGCTTTTAGTGGAGTTTGGGTAGCCTTAATCAACTTACAGAACTCAGTCGAGATAAAACTTTTCTCAGCACCAGTATCAAATAAGACATTTGCGAAGTAGTTGTTTAGAAGAAACTTACCGGTAGTGACGTTGGCATCGTTTCTTGCTTCACCAGAACCCATCACGAAAGCTCGCCCTTTGGCGCCATCTCCACCGTTTCTACCACCATCACCGCCGTTGTTATTGTTGTTACGGTGGTTATTGTTGTTGCCAACATTGTTGTTATTCTTTCAAAGTTGTGGGCAATCCTTCTTTCAAAGTTGTGGGCAATCCTTCTTCAAGTGCCCCGGCTTTCCACATTCATAACACCCCCTAAGGCCTTCATTATTCTGCCTCTGGTTCTGATTCTAATTCGGACGGTTTTGTAGTTCAACCCAACAGTTCTTAGCCTCATGGCCCCCTTTACCACAACGCTCACATGTGAGTTTCTTGCATGCCCCATTGTGGTGTTGGTTGCACCAATTGCAGAAAGGCGCTCGTCCCTTGTACCCATTGTGATTCTGGTTGCTACCACCTTGGCGGTTCTGGTTACCGCCCCCACTGTTGGTGTTACTGTTGTTATAATCACCCCTGGAATTGTTGTATCTCTTGTTTTGGTTGTGAGAGTTAGAGGATCTCCCATTGTTGTTGCCACTACCATTGTTGTTGTTGGTACTAGAGTCGTCATCTCTCTTTCTTTTCCCATCTAGGGCAGTTTTGGGGAACTTTCTATGTGGCAAAGTTCCTTGCTCTATGGCCTGGTCAATCAGCTTATGGGCCAACTTGATAGCATTCTGCACATTTGCAGGGTTTGAGGCAGTGACCATCCCCTTAATTTGTGAAGCTAACCCTTCCACATACCGTTCAATCCTTTTGATGTCAGCATCAACCATCGTAGGACACAGCACCGCGTACTCATGGTAGCGTGCGGTGTACTCATCAACTTCAGAACCTATCATTTTCGAGTTTTGGAACTCGATATCCAACCTTTTGACCTGGTCGCGAGGATGAGAGAAAAAAAATGTAGTCAATTTTTCGTCTCTTTTACTTACCACCATTATTGTTCCCTTGCACTTGAGTCGCAGCGAGTGCTGCCGCAACGTTTTCATTTATCAACGCTTGGATCTGGGCTGCTGTGTGGTGTTCAACCATGATTCCGTTTGTCATGAAAGACATTTCATTGATTAATATACCCAATATTAATTTCATTAAGCACTAAACAATTATTCATGCATTCATCCATCACACGACATAATTTTTAGGAACACATTGGGAAAATAAAGATGTAATATCCATTACAAAATTTAAAATCCAACCATAATGTATCTCAGCATTTGAAAACATTCACAATAAAATGAACATCCAGTCAAATTTATTTCAAAGTAATGAAATAGAAGAAAAGAAGACAGATTAGATCATGGATCAATAACATCTGGTTCTTCCTCCATGTCCTCTTGAGGCTCCTCCTCAAAAGGTTCCTCTTCGAAGGGTTCCTCCTCTTCTTCCTGAACAGGAGCACCTTGAACTTGCAGGGCTGCCATTTGCACCTGGAGGGTGGCGACCTGCGCCACAAGTGTCGCGTTGGAGTGGTGAAGCATTGCATTGGAATGTTGGAGTTCAGCAATTTGATGTTGTGCTAGATGTAGTTCATGCTCCAACCCTGCTGGATTGGGTCGTGACTCAAGCTCGGTGACCCTATTACGGATACCCATTACCCCCTGGGACAAGTTGTAGTGGTAGGTTTCCTGTTCCCTTTGATCGGCCCGCAATCGCTCAATTTCTCTATCGCGTGTGCGATTGCTGATGGAATTTTGTCTGGCTTCTCCAAGAGTGTTGTCATAGGCGGCTATCATCCCGCAATGACCCGCTTTAAATCAAATGGTAGGTCAACTCTGACCGGCACATGATACATGTCAAGCAACCGATAGTTGTCGGACTCAGCCAGCTGTAATCGTTTGGTGCGCGCCTATCAGGACGTATGTGCTGATCCCGAAGGAAATCCATTATCGTGTACTCAGGCTGCTCAGGCTCGCGGCCTTGTTGGTTGGAGGATGATGACTGTTCGTTGGCAATTTTCTTTCCTTTACCCCTCGTGTTATCGTGTGGTGCCATACTGTCAGAACCCAGACAGACACAAACAAAAGAAAAAACAAACTAATGTGAGTAATCGATTTTTGGCACGCGAAAAGAAAATGTTTTTGGGAATTATTGTAACTAATGTTCAAAAACAGTTACAGTTTAGAATTTTTGAAAATTCTAGTTCTCTGCAACCAAGGGCTCTGATACCAATCTGTCACACCCCCAATTTCCACTAACGGAGTTTTACCGTGTAGGGTGTGAACCAGACCAGGACCCGAGTCATTAGTTACATTAAACATAAGTTAAGGGTTCAAAATGTAAATATATTTCCAAACGGGAAATATTAAAACCAGAGTTAAAGTTTAGCGGAAGCTCATAAAAGTTATGTTGCGCAAGTAAACGCTCGATAAGTAAATACCGATTCAAGTTGGAAAGATTCAAAAACAAATTCCCAAAGTAAAAGGTTTTAGCCAACGTACGTGCCCAAAAATCAGATTCTCCTAGCATCCTGCAAAGCATGCATAAGAGCAAGTGTCAACTAATGTTGGTGAGTTCACATAAGCACATAAGTATAACTAGTATAATTATGCAGTACGAATACAACAGTTTTTATTCGTATGTAAGCATGTATATTAACAGTACAATCCATATCGTAGGTAGCGAGCCTAAGTTCATGTCACTAAAACGTTCGCAACCGAAGCTGACCAATTAGTTGTAGGAATAATCCTTACGTGGTTTGCCTTCCCCGTGTCTTCTCGATCACGGTAAGTTAGGCTGACATTGTCCTCAGTCCGACCGCCAGTCGGGTGGTGCATCTCGTGCCCGCTGAGTGGGGTTTGTCAGACCCCAGTAGTACTACCCAATATCCCCTCGCTATTTGCTATTAACGGCTCGATTAGTAAGGACTTCAAAGATAAGCATTTTACGTGAACATGTGATATATGTTGGATTTCTACTTTAATCATACATAAACGTTGTCGTGTTATCACCCTAACCCGGGTGTAACGTGTTTGCGTGTGTTATCGTCCAAACCCGGACGTAACGTAAAAGGATGTGAAACTCACCTTAGGGTGCGCTGCTACAATTTATTAAGACTTCGAGTCTTGTGTAGTTTACCAAGCACCTATTGAATTTATATACGTAAGTGTGTGTCCGCACATGAGTAACATAGCCTAGACGATGGTATTAATAACAAGTAGTTCCAAATATGACGTAGGTGACGGTTTCAATGCGTGATATAAAAAATGTTTGTTTCAAAATCAGTCAAAAACGATATATAATCGAGGACGCAAAAATCTACAAAGATCGATGTGCGTTAGGGTATTCCAACTAATATATGTAGGGATCATCGGGTAAATATATATATATTCGTAAATATAAATATCGAGGCGTAGTTGAAAGTGTGAAAAATAAAACGTCCTAAATATATATATATTTGTATGCCGTGACAAAATTCAAGAGTTTAAAGAAAATCTTTAAAACGTACGCTTGTGTATATGTGCAAGACAAATAAATCAAATACGTATTTATATATATATTTCTATGTTTACCACTAGTTTATATTAATATAAACAAAACCATAAAGTTTTTAATTCTTTTAAATCATAGGGTTTCCATGAAATAAAAATCCAACGAGTACCCTAACGGGGTCTATGGAAACTTCACGGGTCAAGATTTAATAGTCTTGCAATAGTAGTTTTTGGGTTTTGGACCAAGAAATGCTTGAAACCTCAAAAAAAATTAAAGAATCAGAAATGGGGGTCACGGGACTCGAACCTGTGACCTAACGTTTGTAGACCAGCGCCCTAGCCACTGGGCTAGGGGTTTGGTTTGTTAACAGGATCGCACCCCATTGGTTTTATTCATATGGAATACAGAACCGGAATTTAGACATTAAAACAAAAAGATTTGGGGTTAAGGAGGGTTCGACCCCGGGACCTCCAAGTCCCGAACACACGCGTAAACCAACTACACTGGAGAGCCGATTACGTTATAACTCAGAAGGTTAAATATTTAACCCATTCTACCCAGACATCATCTTCTTCATAGCAAACCCTAATAAACCCGTCGGCCATTTGTGAAGAAAAAAAAAAGTTTTACAGAGCCTATAAACCAACGAGTAACGAACTCTAATGCTGTAAAAGTCGTAATTGAAAGGTTTTGGGATTTACCTCGGATGAATACGAACACCGAAAGAAAAGAAAACGCGACCTAGAGATGAACACGATCGAACGCGGAACCCGTCAACGGGAGTAACTCTCGATTCTTCGGTTACTGATGTGATTGAGACTGGCTCGTGATGCAAGACTGGCGGTGAAACGGAACCGACTGTGGTGGACAGGTGCTAACCGTTGGCCGGATTTGTGGTGGTTCGTCGGTAGATGATTGACGGTGGCTACGGGTAGAATTGATGAACCAGAAATGTTAAGGCGACTAGGAGAAATGTGAACGAGGGATGCTAATGATCACTGCCTTGTAACCGTAGACATAATCGGGGAATGAATGTTGTCGAACGGTTACCACCGAACTCAAAAGTCGCCGACGTCCGTTTGCAATTTCTCATTTACTCATGATCAAGTTTCCTTGATTGGCAATTTCAGTCCCTCAGAGTTTTATTTAATAAAAACAAGTTTTCATAAATTACTGGGTAGGTCCCTCATGGTTTAAAAGTTGCTAACGACCTCTAACAGAGTTAACGGGGGAGGCTTTTAACCGAATGTATACTTGAGTTTGCTAGGATAAAATTGACGTGTAACGTTTATAGGATGTAAACCCGAATTGATGCACATGAAATCATAAATACCAATTTATAATTATATAAATGATTCACATAAAATTGTTATAACCCATAACTATATATTTTTAAATTCCTATAAAATTCTAGAAACGGTTCGTATTACTGCGCGACACATCGTCACATAAAATCATAAAATGACGTGCGTATATATATACATATATACCACGTAAAAATAATAAATACATTTGCCACATAAAAATAACAAAACGTTTTCGTGAAATCATAAAATATAATTTATATAAAATTATAAATTATATACATTCAAGTTGGTCAACCGACGTCTAGACTCATGTGCAATGCTCGTGTAACTATTCTAATTAACTGAGGTAACGGACGTTATCGAAATATAACACAAGTTGTTAACGGGGTTAACCTGGGAAATTGACGGTTGTCACAAATAATGACGAACCGATGCCCCTAGACGACTCGTTTCCGGATGAACATCTCTTTACCACTCAAGTGACCACGCCATGGTATGCCGACATCGTCAATTATTTGGTGACGAATGAACTCCCTTACGAACTCTCCCGTGCTCAAAAGGATAAGATCAAGAATGAAGCAAGACGGTATTGTTTGGGATGAACCACACCTTTGGAAGTATTGTGCCGATCAAGTTATAAGAAGATGTGTTGACCAATGTGAGGTAACTTCTATTCTAGCTTTTTGTCACTCACAAGCTTGTGGAGGTCATTTTGGTCCAAAGAGGACAGCACACAAGGTACTCGAATCCGGTTTTTATTGGCCTACCATTTTTCTTGATTCTTACACGTTTTGTAAAACTTGTGAACGATGTCAGAAAACCGGTACCTTAAGGTCTAAAGATCAAATGCCCCTTACCCCCATTTTAGTATGTGAAATTTTTTATGTATGGGGCATTGATTTCGTGGGTCCATTCCCATCTTCGTTTGGTAATGTTTATATCATTTTGGCCGTGGATTACGTCTCCAAGTGGGTGGAGGCAAAAGCCACGAGAACTAACGATGCTAAAGTTGTTTCAGGTTTTGTGAAATCTAACATCTTTAGTAGGTTTGGCACTCCGAGAGCATTCATAAGCGATAGAGGATCACACTTTTGCAACCGGACGATCGAAGCACTTTTCAAGAAGTATGGTGTTGCACATCGAGTATCTACGGCCTATCATCCACAAACGAATGGCCAAGCTGAGATTTCAAACCGGGAAATCAAGTCAATTCTCGAGAAGACGGTCAACCCAAACCGAAAAGATTGGAGTCTTCGTCTAGACGATGCATTGTGGGCATACCGCACCGCCTGCGAAACACCGATAGGTATGTCACCTTTTCGTCTTGTCTTTGGAAAAGCTTGTCATCTTCCGGTTGAATTAGAGCACAAGGCTTTTTGGGCAATTAAACAATTCAACTTGAAGATTGATGAAGCCGGGGTTCATCGTAAGTTACAAATTCAAGAGTTAGAAGAAATTCGTAATGATGCTTACGAGAACTCCCGAATTTACAAAGAGAAGACCAAAGCCTTCCACGATAAGGTAAACACAAGAAAATCTTTCACCGTGGGGCAAAAGGTGTTATTATATTCGTCTAGATTGCATAAATTTCCTGGAAAGTTACGGTCACGATGGGTCGGACCGTTTGTTGTTACTAATGTTTTTCCACATGGTGCAGTAGAAATTTACAGTGAAATGACAGGAAAAACATTTAAGGTGAATGGACATCACTTGAAATTATTTTATGAAGGAGTTCAAGTGGAAAACGAGGTTGTGACGGAGTTGGAATGTGCAACATATGAGGATTGAACGAGCTTTAAGTCTAGCCAAAGACAATAAAGAAAGGCGCTTAGCGGGAGGCAACCCGTTCTCTTCAGTTTAACTTGCTTTTATTTTATTTCCTTTTATTTCCTTTTAAATCTTTTGTTTTCTTTGTTTTAAAAAAACAAAAATTTTGTGTTCTTTTTATGTTTTGATCAGAATCCTAAGACGGCCGTCTTAAACTTTACTTACAAATCCAAAACGGCCGTTTTAGCATTTTATGAAGAAAAAAAAATTAGTGAATGAAAGGGGGAGTTTTATTTTGTTTTATTTAGCCATCTCCAACAAAACCCTAAAAAAAACCCCTCCTACCCTTTGCATCCATCCTCGCCCAAGTGAGTCAGAGAGCTCCATCTTCACCACCGTCTCAATCGTAGATTCCATCCACCCTCTCTACCTAGCATCGAGAACGACGCTAACTATTAAGCTTGGGGAGAGGTTAGTCTATTTTTTCTTCTTTTCATTATTTTAGTTTCTTAGTTTCTTTTGCATTCATGTGAATATCATTTAGCATGTAGTTTAGTTTTGCATTCACATAAGCATCACCATATAATTGCATCATTGTTTATCTTAGGTTTAAAATTTTGGACAGAATCTCAAAACGGCCATCTTGCCCTTTAAAACGGCCGTCTTGCCCTTCTGAAAAAAAAAACCCCAATGGTCCTTGAGTCTTTTGTGAGGGAAACATGAAAAAATGATAGGTTTATTGTGTTGATTATAGATCGCGTGCTAGAAAAGAGTGATAGTAATAAAAAGACACATGTGCCCCGTTACGCTAGTGCCTCATACTATGATCACCAATGTACGTGCGATAACCTTAAATGAATATACATGTTTAGTTTCCCATCCCGGCATGCACGGTTTAAAAAACTGAGTCCCGACAAAAACGGGTTGAGAGTGGTATTAATACCTAGTATTCGCTCTCTCGCACACCATGTTTCCACCATGATGAACAAGAAAAGAAAAAAAAAGAACTAAATACCCTATGTGCTACCCATTGGGATAGTGACTTGATGGATGCACCATTAGGTGAAGTTCTACAAAAAAAAAAAAAAAAAAAAGAAAGAAAAGAAAGAGTTGAGAAAATAAAGGGAAGTATGTTTCCCGAATGTCGTGTAGAAGGGAATTAAATGATTTAATCCCTATTGTGTTATAATAGTGGTGCATGGTTCCTCAAGTGCGAGTTTGCGAATCCTCAATAAACCATGAGGTTGGGTAGGTTTTGCTATGTTTGTTCGGGTGTGGGGACAATTGAACATATTGGTAATCTAGTACATTATTAAGCACAATGCACTTGGTTGAGAATAGATAGATTGAGTTCAAAAACTTGGACTTCACATGTATATCTAGAATGAGGTTATTGGACCCTAACTGGCAAATTGGGTGTGTGTGTCAATAAAAATCTTGAAAGCTTTATCTATGCATGTCAATTGAAGTTAACATGATAATGTGATTTCATGCTCACAATCGATTCGGACTTGGACGAAAAAGGGTTAAAAAAAAAAAGTTGCATTTGTAGTAAGCATGTTAGTTTGTTTTCTTTATTTTTATATCCTCAGTTTACTCTTATTCTTGACTTCCTTGAGGACAAGGAAAGGTTTAAGCTTGGGGAGATTTGTTAGTTGCATTTTTAGGCGTATTTTATATTATTATTAAGTCTCATTTTAATCATATTTCATGCATTTTTCGTATTTATATCGTAGTATTTTGTAAATTTTAGTTTTTGTGGGATGGAATCTACTTTGGGCGTTTTTATTGATTTTCAGGTGCAAGGCGATTACAAGGCGTTGTGGACTTATCGAGATTCATATTGGAGTAGCTCGGAAGCTGTCAACGACTAGAATATAAAGTTCCTATTTTTTAGGAATTTTATACCTTGGTTGCCAATAAAAAAGGAAACTTCAAATGAAATTAAAAGAAAAAAATAAAAGAAAAGGGAACATGGGATGATGGGGTCCGACGGTTTTCTTTGGATTGAAGGAAAGAAATGTTTGTTCAATTTTGAGGGAGGAGACACAAGTGAAAGGCAGTTTTTGGAAGGAAAAAAAAAAGAACTCTCCTGGGGGAATCGAATTGGACGGCTGCAAAAATCTCCAAGGGAGAATTGTTTTGATTTAGGAATCTTGAAGAACATCATTTTATTTCCTTGTTTGTAAGTTTTTAAGAATCATGTTTAGTTTATTTAGTTTGATCATGTTAGCCATTATGTCCGGCTAAACATTTGTTGATTCCAACATTAGGGTTTGATTTCTTGATGCTTGACTCTAGATTTATGTGAAACGTTTATGTGATCCACTTTATGAATGGTTTGTTTATGTGGTTTCTTGATCTTAAACCCGGATCCTCTTCCGGTATGCATTAGTTTTCTTAATGAAATTGGCCACTTTGTTAATGAAACTAATAAAGTTCATCAATTTTAAAACCCTAAAAAGTTCTTAATTTTGATAAAAGGAACAAGTAACGGTTTAGGTTTGTTTATGAATTTAAACTCGTTATAGGAACCCATAATATAGTTGAACACACCGAACGGCGTGTGTGTTTAGTTGTAATTGGTTCTTCTATCATTGCAACCCGCACACTAAGATCAGAACGGCTAGAGCTTAGAGTAGCGGGTTGGCTCTAATCAACGAACGACGCTTGGTTAGACATTAGATAGAGTGTGATGTCAGAACAGCTCGACGTCTAGGACCGATACAAATCATTTTATAAAAAGGATCATTGCACCGTAACCGTTAAGGATCATAAGTCGAGTCGAAAATCGGGAAATTTCTCTTGTGTTGGAATTGATTTATCTCATATTTGAACTATATTCTCAATTTTAGTTAATCTTGTTTAGTATTCTTAGTTTTGATAAGTAAAAAAGACAAAAATCCAAAAATATCCGTTTTTCTTCACAGCGATCCAAAACGGCCGCGAGGGAATATTGAGACGGCCGTTTCAGTCTGCTGTCATTTTTTTTTCATATTTTTCATAAAAAATTCACAAACCCCCATTTTTATTAAATTTCACTTCATTGTACTTGAGCTAAGAGTTTTTGGTATAAAAAGTTAATCCGCATCCCTGAGGACACGAACCTTGCTTCTATTATACTATCATTAGTGTGTTAAAGTTGGTTCACTTTACTATCATTTTATTTACTGGATTCGACACCCAACAGTAGCCTTCAATGGTAGCAAGTTCATAGCAGGAAAAATGTTAGAGGAAAGCAAATCATTGGCGTTTCTTAGACCATCCTCATTAGTGAACGACTAGTGGACCCATCAATTTTATAAAAAAAAAATGAGTTAGATGGCACGAACTGATCGCTGAAACAATCGAGTTCGTGAATCAAAATTGAGAATCACTAGTTTTTATATATGCCAACACATGACCTCCCGTCATTGGTTAATAATAAATTTTCTTTTTCTTTTTATTTCATATTAATTCATTTAAGATATAATATCATTTTTCTTAAAAACTTGTAATATTTAACTTTTATAAATATCATGGTATAAAATTTATTAAAAACGAAGATGTTTAAAAAAACGCGTTTTTAATATAAAAACAGAGAAACTCACGACGTCGAAAAAAATGATCTAATTTAGCGTGTGTACCAAAACCGTTATATTGATGAATAACTACAATTGTAATTTGTTTTATTAAGTGTGTTTGTAATTTAAAAAAACTTTTATTCTTTTTTGTTTTTTATAATTTTAATTTATTTTATAATTGTGATAACTAATTTATTTATTTCAAAATGAAATAATTATAAAACATATTAAAAGTAATCATAAATCATATTTACATAATAAAAAGTTGGATTGAATTAAATTGTGAGTATGAGTGAAAAATAAGTTAGATTGGATTGTGTAGATGAAAGAGAGAGAAATCATTTTTTATAAGAGATTAGGTTAGATTGGATCACTGATGTGAATGGTCCTAAGGTCGAACAAACCGGTTTCACCTTAAACCAGTTTTGACCAACATTCGTCAGGTTTTAAACTCCATCCACAATGATAATGATGAAATCACTCATTTTCAAAGTTGTCCACAAAAGTGCTTCTGCTGATTTGCTTGAGTCAAAGCTTGTGACCATTGACCAAACACTTGTACAAAATTCACAGTTTTGGGACCCAAAATTGGCTAAAAAGCATAATGAAAGCATGCACGTTACACTAATGAGTAATGACCCATTCTTTACAAAATAGGTCAATTTTGTCAATTTTTGTTTGCTAAATGGGTTGACTTGGATCATTCATGTGAAACTTGCTGGCTTAAAACAAATGTGAATGGGTCAGCAGTAGCAGCGCTCACTACCAATCGCTGCTGCCACCCTCTCCACCGAAAACCGCTTGGATATTTTATTTTTTTTCTTTCTACAATGACTTGTTTCAACATAAGCCTATTATGGCCAGAAGTCATTTTCAACTCGAACCAAATTGATACTTTTTAAACAGCCCGTTTTGGCATGTCAGCTTACCTGACCAGCCTGTTTTTGCCAGCTAAGGTATAACAAAGCATGTTTACGCTAAAATGAAGGGAAAAAAAAGGATATGCAATCTGTACTATAAGTGTCTTTAGCAAGCTTCAAACTTTCATCTAAAACTACTTAGCACAGGTCTAATATGTGTTTATTGTCTAAAATAGTCTGGACTAAACTCTGAATATAGAAATGATTCTGCCTTTTGACCCTTTTTTCCCAGTAATGAGCAGCTTCGGAAAGTTGAGTAATTACATACCAAAATCACACAATCAACACTCATTTCTTCTTAGTAGTACTTTTCTTTGCTTTTTTATTTTTAAATCCTCCTCCTCCCTCCTGTCAAAGCAACAGTAGTTGAACATCAATAAATGAATTTGTAATGACATTGCATTGTTGAAATAGAGACTAATAACAAATTAACAATTGTGATGTAGTATATGCTATTCAAAAATCACAATAAAAAAATGTATATACAAAGTTTCTTAGTTACATAACTAAACAAGGAGAAGAATCTGGAAGATGAGTCTTGGCACGAGTACCTTTTTATAGTGCATGTAAGCAGCTCGACCAGTTAACTCTTGCCCGTTTTTACTGACATAAACCTGAAGGCAAAAGAATATTAATTTAGAAGTAGATCCTAGAAATCTTTGTTTCTTGATACTTTAGAAATGGACAAGTGTGTGGCTGATATAAGATGTTTAAGCTAATAGAGTTGATAATCGCTATAAACTAATGATCCAGAAAACAGAAATGGCTATTACAAAAGATCCGGAATGTTCCAACTTACTCTCTTTCCTTCTTGATTTGTGAACCAATGCCCAGCACCAGCACCAGCACCAGCAGCTTGACCGTCTGCTTGAACCCTCCTTTTGCCAGCATCTTTTGGGACCTTTTTAGTACTAAACTTTGGATTCATGAAGCCTTGTGATGTGTCTTGGGTTTTTGATTTTCTTGAGTTTTTCCTTGAGCTAGTTTCAGCTTTATTAGTTCCAGCAGCTTGTTTAGACTTTGCATCATGGCTAAATTGACCCCTAGAAACAAAGTAACACAAAGAATATATATAAAAACTTAAGAAAAGATTATCGCTTTTATATCAGGATATTAACTTAGAGCCATCCTTACATGTAATCAATGTTTGATGTGCTAGGCAGCTCAGAATCTCTGTTTGCTGCATTCAAAGGGAAAAAATTGGGCAAGCGAGATCGAACTAAATCTTGGACCCTTGGATCGTTATGGAAGAAATATTGATGAGCAGGGGGGAGAGGGTCACCCAGATCAATTACACTACTTGTAACATGAATATTTTGGTTATTCTTCCCAATATTACTCTGAGATTTACTTTTATCTTTCATAGAACTGAAATATTCCTCACAGAACTCATCCAATGCAGGTGTTGGGATACGACAACTCTTCTCTGGTCTGAAATCTTCCCATAGATCTTTCCTGGTTGTTGTATTTACCGATTCATTTAACTTTCTTTGCTGGTTTAAACGTACAGGTTGTACAAAATCAGGTGCAGCCCTATTAAAATATGATTCTGATCCATTGCAGGTCTTATCTGTAGCACCTTCAGTGAAAAAAGGGTCATCAAAATCAGAGTCAGAATCATGCAACTGAAACCTTCTAAGAGGACTGACAGTTAACTTCGGAAACTGTGGTTTATTGCAGCTTGTGATTACAGACTCTGGATCATTAATAACAACATTCTGCCGTTTCTTCCCTTTCTGTTTCGTCAAGACCCCATGTCCATTAAGTGGGAACTTTGAACTGTTACAAACTGAATGGTGGTGTGTTGAAAGATGTTCATCTGCAATTATCAATAAAGTTAGCATACATGAGACAATTAAATGATAAAACTTATAAGCAACAAGTCGTTTACTGTTTAAGAATAGCCACAGTCAAAATATTCTTATTGTGGATATTTGCAGTTTCGACATATCATCCCTTCTAATCAAAATGTTGATCATCAACATGTTTTAAGACAAAGTTGTCAAATGCTCAAGGCACAGTATGCTTATTAAGTGAGGGCCTGAGATAGGCAAGATGCGTAGCATAAACATAATTATGCCATTTTCAGGGGTTTATACACATTTTAGGACTACTTAGGGCTAGTTTAGGTTGTTTTATGTTAGTTCCAGACCATTTTTTAAAGTCTTAGAACAACTAAATTTACAGGATATGGCCATTATCTCGCATGAATCAGGCCAAAAGCTCGTGAAAGCATACGAATGGCCACAAGGCGTTTTGCCACCTAGGCACACCTTTGAAAACTATTGTTTGAGATGTTGCTTGGATCCAAAAGAGTCATAAATTTCTGCATGTTCATATGTTTAGGATGGCAATTTTTTGCAAAATACAGTTTATTAGGGTTACAAAGCATGATGAATTACATATTTACATAACATCCATTCATTAGGGTTTAAAATAAGTGTAATTTGCAGCCAGATTTAATCCGATAAGCTACATCGAAACGCAAACAATCATGTAACCTAAATCATTAATTTACCTACTTTCAAAAACAGGCATTAGTGCTAAAAAACTTAATTAATTTGAATAAACATAATTAACCTTCTTGCGAAGAGAAATCATCGATATCATCATCATCATCATCAACAACCACAGAAGATAGCAAATCCACCTTCCTCTTAACCGAATTCAACGACGCCGTTTCTCCAACCGCGGATCCTCGCCGGAGACGCTTCAGTTTCGGAGACGAGTCCTGATTTTCAGAATCCGAATCCACGACTGTTAGGTTTTGAAAATAATCATCTTCGTCTTCAACTATCGGTTCAGAAACAGAGATATGATTCGTCGATACTGATGGAGCTTTGTTGTTTTTTTCGGTTGCAGTGGTGATTTGGGGATCGGAATCAAGTAGATCAAAATCGAACCCTAGAGAGAACGAAGGTGCTTCAAAATCCGCCATTAGTACGAAGGATTTGCGAGAGTTTTGGATTACAGTCGGGAGGGTGTAGAGATTCGTATCCTGCAAGTTTTGATTTTATCGAACGATTGCAGATTTTTTGCTTTGGCGCTTTTTCTTGAATTCATTTCTATGGCGGGATAGTTTATTGAATTCACTTTTTATTAAAAATAAAAAAAAGGTAAGAAAATAGTTTTTATCAAAAAAGAGATGTCCAACTGTAGAGAAAATTTTCAACTACAAGGTGAAACCACATAAGGGTGGGCGGTATACATGCCGCCGCCCTCGGCATTGACTCGGCAACAACCATGCCGCAGTCGGCATGTATACCGTGCCCCCCCCCAAGTTTCGGCATCGGCATGTTTGGATCCATTTTGCGGCAAGTTTTCGCCGAGTGACGCCGAGCAAAATGAGACCGTTCAACGGTCATATTTTCGACCGTTTGAACTTTTTTTTTTTATCAATTCCTCCACTATATAAATCCCTTCAAAACCAATAAATTTTATACACCATTTCTCCTAAACAAACAAAAACCTTTAGTTTCTTTCTCAAAAAACATGAATCGCCCTCGCCCACGCTATAAAATCCCACCCGAGCTTATGACTTCTTCTAGTAGTTCGAGCGATTCGGACAATGACGCGATGACTTTCATGAATCTGTGTTATCGTGCTGTTTTAGACGAAGAATCTCGAGAGAAGAGCACAAGGACGAGTATTTATCGAGATCGTAGAGCAAGCCATGATCGTTTGATTGAGCTATATTTCGCCGACGAGCCACGTTTTCACGAAGGTATTTTTAGTGATAGATTTCGAATGTCTAAGAGATTGTTTAATCGTATCTTGCATGATATTGAGAGTAACTTCGAGTGGTTTACGACTCGTTTCGACGGGAGGGGGCGTCCAAGTTTCACTGTTTTACAGAAATGTACGGTAGCTATTCGTCAATTGGCAACCGGTAACGTGCCTGACGAATACGATGAGTTTTTAGAAATGTCCGAAAGAACATCACGTGAATGCTTACACTACTTTTGTGATGCTATAATTAGACTTTATAGAGATGAATTTTTACGTTCACCGACTAGCCATGATCTTGCCCGTTTATATGAGGCCCATTTAGAAAGACATGGCCTCCCTGGCATGATCGGTAGCATCGATTGTATGCATTGGGAATGGAGAAGTTGTCCAACAAAATATAGAGGACAGTATCATCGTGGTGATCATCCGAAACCAACGGTAATACTCGAGGCAGTTGCGTCTCAAGAAATGTGGTTTTGGCATGCTTTCTTTGGTGTCGCAGGTTCAAACAATGACATAAATGTGCTAAATCAGTCAACATTGTTCACAGACGAGTTGAAAGGTATTGCTCCGAAAGCTCCTTTTGTTGTTAAGGGTCGGGAATACAAACGGGGCTACTACCTTGTCGATGGTATATATCCCACTTGGTCTACTTTTGTAAAAGCGTATACACATCCATACGCAATCAAGGAGAAGAAAATGAAGAAGGTGCAAGAGGGTGCAAGAAAAGACGTCGAAAGAGCGTTTCGGAGGTTGAAATCTAAGTGGGCGATAGTAGATCGAAAAGCACGACCAACAGACACAGCTTTGATGGAGAATATCATGTACGCGTGCATGATACTTCACAACATGACATTGAAAGACGAGGGCGCGGCTATTTCACCGGTACACATTCGCGATCCTCCAGTCCCACCGACCGACAATGAGGATGTTTATATGGAGATACGCAACACCGAGACACACTTTCAGCTACGATTCGACATCACTGAGCATATCGCCAACAACTTGGAAGTCGTGCTAACTGAAGAAGAGCTGAATGCAAATCCCCCACCACCCTAGATTTGTATTTTTTTTAAAAAAAAAAATTGAAGAATAAATGTTGGTTTTTTTTTTAGGAATTTGGTAAAAAAAATTTATTTTTAGGACTTTGTAATTTTTTTTAATGAATTGCTTTATGTTTTTATTTTATATTAAATGTGTTAGTTTAATTTTATTTGTTTTAGATTGAAAAGAAAATGAAAAAAAAATATTTAATCTATGCCTAAACCATGACTAAATGAGCATACCCCCTACAAAATCATCATTCTACATCAATTCTACATCAATTTTCTCTCTCCTGTTGGCATCATCCTATTGGTCCAATTTCATGCCTAACTCATGCCTTAGGCTAAGTGTAGTGGATGGAGCCCCTTGTGGGCGTTATGCGCCATGTGGCGTCCACGTCAGCATGAGGGGCTCCATGGCAAAAGTGGTGTAGTGGGGCTCTATGTATAACCCCCCTACCAATCATTACCTAATTATTTATTTAATCATTTTTTATATAATATAATATTAAACATATTAAAAACTAAAATTAAAAAAAAAAACAAGACATAAAAACTAGAAGATTTTTTTTTAAAAAAAAAAACAAACTTACAACATTCTTAAAAAAAAAAACATGACAACTAAAAAAAAAACTAATCATCGTCTTGAACATCATCATACGCCTCATCCTCGTCGTCATCCCCATGCTCGTCGTTGTTGGAACCATGGCCGGCGTCTTCATCGTCATCACCATCATCATCATCATCATCATCATCATCATCATCATCATCATCATCATCATCATCATCATCATCGTCATCATCATCAGAGAAAACACCATCATCATCATCATCATCATTGTTATTTTCACCGACATCCGCATATTCATGACGATTTGACCAAGTATGCTCCACCAAGTCCGCCATTAGTGCGTTATGTTGTTCTCTAGACCGCATCTCCGCCGAATTTTGAATGCGTTCTTCCATGGATGCTTCGGGCACAACAACTCGGTGTTCGGGATCGTAGTAGGAACAGATCGCCATGCCTCTGTCCTCCTTCACCATGTTGTGCATGATGATGATGCTACGCATGCAATCTTTCATTTTATTAAGCGTCCAAAGTCGGCAAGGATTTTTAATGAAGTGCCATTTCGTTACCAATGTGCCGAACGTACACTCGATACCCTTTCTTGCCGCTTCTTGAACCTTTTTGAAGCGCTTTCTTTTCTCATCAATAGGATCCTTGTAGGTCTTCACCATGAAAGAATATTCTGGGTATATACCATCACCCAATAGATAACCATGTGGATAATAGTTACCGTTTGCATAAAAAGAAGCTTTGGCACCTTTACCCGATACGTAATCCTCGATGATTTCGGACCCTTGCAAGACATTGATGTCATTGTTCGAACCGGCTACCCCAAAATGTGCGTGCCAAATCCATTGATCGCACGATGCCACGGCTTGAAGAATAACAGTCGGACCCTTTTGATCTCCTCGTGTGTATTGACCTTTCCATGCCGTAGGACAATTATCCCATTGCCAATGCTTGCAGTCGATACGTCCGATCATTCCCGGTAGACCATACTTCTTATCATGTCGGTCATACAGCAATTGTAGATCATTCCACGTCGGTTTTCTTAAATAACGTGGACCGTACAATATACGCATTCCTAGCACAATTTAAAAATAATATATGATGTAAAAATTAAAAATTGGTAGAACAATTTTAAAGAATAATTATATTTAACATTTAAAATAAAACTACAACAATTTAAAAAAAAACAATAACAATTTAAAAAAATACCTTTTGCAAAGTGTTCCAACGTATCTCGTGTCGTCTTTTCCGCCATTTTTAAATATTCGTCATTGATGTCGGTCGTTGTCCCGTACGCCAAGACACGTAATGCGGAGGTAACCTTCTGAATAGCTGTAAATCCAAGCTTCCCGCGTGCGTCACAACGTTGTTGAAAATACGGAAACTCTCGTTCAAGATCGTTTACAATACGTAAGAACATTCGTTTACTCATCCGGAAACGATTGATGAACGTCGCAGCACTTCGGTATGTAGGATTGGCGGAAAAATAGTCGTTCATCAAGTTCCTATTTGCCGCCTCACGATCGCGTTCAACTTGCGTTCTACGTATAACGGGACGAGGAATGGGAGGTGGTTCCATTTGCATCATGTACGAAACGATCTCGTCTTCTATCTCATCGTCGAAATCGTAGAAAATAGAAGAAGAACTTGATTGTGGAGAGCTCATTTTTTTTAAAAAAAATGGAAGAATATATATGTAGATGGAGAGTGTTGTGTGTAAAATATTGAAAGAATGTTGTGTGTGTATATATATATATATGAATGGTTTAAGAAAAAAAAAAAAAGGATTCAAACTAGCCGTTCAACGGCTAGTTTTTTGGGGAAAATACAATTGTCCGGCGCCATGTACAAAACGCCCGTTGCTTTTTTTTCTAAGATGGCGCCCCGGGGGGCGGTGAAGGGCGCTATAGGGGCGCTATGGGGCTCCATGGCGCCCCCATGGAGCCCCATTACGGATAGCCTTAGGCAAGCATACCTCCCACCCTAAAGAAAACTTATTAAAATTATTATCATCATCTATTCTAATAAACGAAAAGATTTTTAGGTGAGGTGGCATCACCACAACCCCTTCCTGAGTCACCCAATCCCTGGCATCATGAAAATAGCTAAAAGATCGAGAAGTTGTTTGAAAGGTGTCCAAAGTGTTTTTAAGTCCTATAACCAACTCAAATCGCTTTAAAAATAGATTATTTATGTAATCACATATAATATATAGGTAGATTTCCTTTGTGCGAGTTAAACCAGAGAATATTGTATTATTGATATTGGTGTAAATAATAGGGTTACATGAGATCTCTATATATAGATAATAATATTACATTCTAATACCCTCTACTATAATATATATAATACCTAGCATAATAGTCTAATACTCCCCCGCAAGCTAAACGCGGTAGCGTTTGTAGCTTGAGATGTAATTAGCTAAAATATAAAGGACTAAAACTATAAATAATAAAACTTTTTTTTTTAATTCCTGATCCATCGTCGTCCACCAGCATTTGTCCATCATGTCTTCTTTTTTTCCTTTTTGTCAGTATGTTGACCACCACTTGTTCCTTTTGAATACACCATGAAAGAGAAAATTTGTTTCTCAAAATATATCTTTTACTTTGCTCCTTGGTGACTTGGTCCGACGACGGACGAACGATAGAGAAAGAAGCAAACAATTTTGACTTTGAAGTTTTGTAGTTTTTTTTTTTTATTCTTGGGAGAACATATTGAACCGCAGGCAATTTCTTCCCCGTTGTTATCACCTTCTTTTTCCCTTTCTTCCCGTCGCCATCACCGGATGCTTGTTCCCAGTTGCTTTTCTTTCCCCAACACAACCACAGGATTTTTTTTTTCTCGCCTGAAAACAAACACACTATGGTGTGTCGCCGTTGTGTGGCGGAGCCACTGTTGTGTGGTGGCGAAGAAAGCAATAATGGTGGTGGAACACCGCTGTGTATGCGATAGTTCTCCCGTCACCTTCGTCTTCTCTTTCGCCTGAGAATAACGCACGGTAGTGCGCCGCCGGTGTATGGCGGAGCCGCTGTTGTATAGCGGTGGCGGCGGTGGTAGAGGTAGTAACACCGCTTTGTATGCGGTCATATGAAGAGAGCTCTGGTGGCTGTGTTTTGAATGTGGCGGCGGCTAGGGTTAGGGTTTGCTGTGGCGGTGGTGGTGGCCAAGGATTAGGGTTTAGGTAGTTTACGGCTGATAATGGGGGCTGTTTGGTGGTAGTCGGTAGCAGTCATGTAACACCGCTTTGTTTGCGGTAATAGGGAGGGAGATCCGGTGATCATGTTTCATTGTGACGGCGGCTAGGGTTAGCGTTTGTAGTGGCGGCTGCTATTTGGCTTAATGGTGGTGCGGTGGTGGTGCCCGAGGAGAATGTCGTAACCGACGGCCTAGGGTTTTAGGGTTTCGCGACGGCTGTTGTAGCTGAAGAAAGTATAGGGCTGATAAAAAAACAGATGGGTTTGTAGAGGGTTGATCGAAGAACAACAGCAGGTATGGCGACGATCGGTCGAATTTAGGGTTAGGGTAGAGGGTGGCGGAGGGATGGATCTGAACAGATTTGGTATTCAAACTTTTGAAGGAAAAAAAAAAGGAAAAGAAATAAATAACTAACAAAACTTCAAGTAAAGGTTATGGCGGTGGGTAGGGCGGCGGCGGTGGCCGGCCGCCCTGCCGGAGTTATATTCCGGTGGTTGTAAACCTAGCTGTGATACCAAGTTAAACCAGAGAATATTGTATTATTGATATTGGTGTAAATAATAGGGTTACAGAGATCTCTATATATAGATAATAATATTACATTCTAATACCCTCTACTATAATATATATAATACCTAACATAATAGTCTAATAGTGCGTAATTGGGTTGCTACGATATTAGTTTGTTCATAATCATTGGAAAGAACAAATTTTGATTATTTTCAGGCTGATAAGCAAAAAAAATAATAATAAATAAATAAATAATAAATAACAAATTTAGAAAGGGCTGTAGGAAATCTTATAATATTGTGTGTTTAAGTGTAGCGAGACCTCCAAATTTACAAGAAAGGGCTGCAGGTAATCTGTTTGTTTCTACATTGGTTTTGTAGCATGAGTTTGTGTTTCTACTCTATTGACATGTAAGGTATTTTTATTCTACGACATCATCTGATTCCTAATTCATGTTAATATTTGGCTCTTCTTAACCTGATAATCTATTTCCAATGAACCCATGTAATTAAAATCACATGTTAATCAAAGAGATTTTTTTTACATGTTACAGAGAGTATCATTTGATCGTGTTTAGTTGGGTAGTTGTTTGAGGATCTCAAATAGAGTCAATTGTAAAAATGTTTTCTTTTTGTTTTATAACAATTTTTTTTCTTTTTAATCAGATAATTATCAGTTTTGCAATTGTTCTATATTAATAGGTCGTGATATATTTTTCATTTCCATATATTGAAGAGGCTTGGGCAAGAGACTTAAAACGAAGTGAGGCTGGTGATATCAAACACAATAAGACATTTTTTTTATTGCATTGGAGAGGCTTGGGCAAGAGACTCATTCCTTAGTGGTTTAACTTCTATTGGTTCTTAGTAATTTTATGGGAATTTATAATTCATGTATGATAATTCATAATTCGTGTTTTTTGCAGGTTATTCGTGTTCTGATAGTTTGACTGGTACTAATGAAATCAAACAATGCTCAAGGTTAGTTTGACATTTTTATTATTAGTCTTCTTTTGTTTTTATTATATTATTATATGGTTGTACTCAAAATTAGGAAGGCTAAATCTTTTTTCCTCTTTTATCTTTTCACAAGAATGATAATATACTTAAAAGGTATAGCGAGATGCAATGGTTGAAAAAGTCGGTGACTTTTTAGCTACAGGTGTTATGATAGAAATTGGTCTTTTACTGTCAAATATTTGACTTAGTATATCAGGCATGCATGATCTTATCAATGCATGTGCATTCATTCATATTCATGTGCATGTACAATCACTTACATTGTCTCAAAGAATTTGCAACAGTTTCCATTATAGCACTTCTAATGGGAATTGCAACATTTCTTTTATCATAACTGTTTCATGTTATCTTACCATCTTATTTTTTATTATTATTTAATAATAACAAATTTTTAGATGTATTGAGTCCACTCAATGGCAGACAAAGTGATAATATCCCACATTACCAATCCCTGGCATCATGAGAATATATTGAGTCCACTCAATCGCAGACAAAGTGATAATATCCCATATTACCAATCCCTGGCATCATGAGAATATCCCAGATTATGTACAAACATTTTTAATGCTTTGATTTTTTAATGACCATGGATTGATCTTTTCAGGTGAAAATGTAAAGAATGAAACGAGAAGGTATATAAGGGCTCTCTTCCGGGGATAAAATATATTAATTATCTGTAA
Source organism: Deinandra increscens subsp. villosa (assembly GCA_039602395.1). Lineage (NCBI taxonomy): Eukaryota > Viridiplantae > Streptophyta > Magnoliopsida > Asterales > Asteraceae > Deinandra > Deinandra increscens. The sequence continues at coordinate 52,921 of JBCNJP010000264.1, read as the reverse complement.
ACTTTATGGTGCATCTTGGTGATGTTTTTTAAGTCCTATGGTGTTCTTTTTAACGTGTCCAAAGTGTGTATTTTCTTATTCTTTTTGTATAATGGTCATTTACTGTTTTTACAAGAGTAAAAACAGATGATATATTCTGAGAAACTAAATTTTGTATTTACAACAGAGCATGTATAATGGAGCTTGGTTCTGGTGTATTTTGGACAGTTTACTATTGAAAATGAAGGGCTAAGAGAATAAAAAAGAGTTGTTTTGCAGGTCAGTCATATGAGGCATGGGGGATTTGTTAGTTAGTCTCATATGTTTTTCTTTTATTAATCTACGTAATAAAAGAAATTTACAATATATGGTAGATTATTATTGTTTTTATTTTTGTATTTTTTAACTCCAAACCGTGCGATGCACGGGTATAAAAGACTAGTATTATATATTTGTAATAAATGGTTATTTAAAAGTGTTTTTTATTATGAATCATTATTAAGTGACTATCCATATACCTAACTCTCTTTTATCATTATGTTGTATTAATACATGAGCCCTATAAATAGTGGCTATATGATGTAATTAAGATCAATACATATGAATAATATGAGTTCTATCTAATCTCTATTCTCTCTTTCTCTTCAACTTCATATGTTCTTCTCTTTATACATATTTAGATGACTTGCTAATGGGTTGTTGTTATTCAACACGTTATCAGCACGATTTGATTTTTGAGTTGGATCATCATAAGGTATTGCAACATTAGCTAGTAAAGTTATTTTTTTTCTTCTTATCTTTAATCTCTTAAGGAATCCATGTTGTAATTCATACAATCTTGGATTAAATCGAGATTTATATATATGGTTTCAATATTGTAGATAATACTAATTTGAAATGGTAAATATAAATATATAGATAATTTTAAAATATGAAGTGTTTTGAGTTATGATCATAGAATGATGTATTATTTTTTCTACCACTCGTATGTTCTTGATAAAATTAGAAAAATACTTCTTTTAGTGTTTTATATAAAACTAGAAATCAAACATAACAATATGATATATGGATTGTGTATATATGAAAGTTAATTTATATAGTTGTTAATATTTTATCTTGCTTATTGTGTTTAATTCAATGTTAAAATATAGTAAGAAAATTATTGTTATTAAAAGTTATATGAGTGTTAGAATTATATAATGTTAAATATGTCATGCTTTTTATAATATTAGGAATATAATGTTTCATATTCATAACATTATATTAATTTATTATGTACTTAATAACATTTTATTACCAAATAATGAATTTGATGTTTGATATTCATCTTCATTAATTTTTAAGAGTTTTATGTTTAATAAACATTAATAGTGATTTAAAGGTATATAGTAAATTTCATTTGTATGTTTTAACATTTTAGACTTTATGGTAAATTGGTTAATGTTTTACTACTAAATGAGTTTATATAACTCCATATAGCAATATGAGATGGTTTAGTTAACATATACATTATTTTTGTTATCATTTTATAGATGACAAGTGATTATATGCAAGTATTTATTAAGTGTTTATATATTAGTTTATTTAAGTTTGTAACCATATTTGTTACCGTTCATTATTATTGAAAGTGTCATCTATTGTTATAAATTAAAATTTTTAATGGGTATTAAATCATATTGTAGATATGATAACTGGTGGTTTTATTGTGAATTTATAATTATTGTAGTGGCATGTGTTGAGAATATTACATACCATGTTTTATATGAACATGTTGAGTGAAAGAAAAAATATATTTGAATGTCATCAATTTTGGAAAAGCAAAGGCTTTGAAAATGGAATACGTTACTATTATCCACTTGTCACTTAGACCAAATTAAAAGGAGGTATGACTACCATAGAATGGTAATACTAGCAAGGCTCATTATGGGTAGTTTCATACAATATTTTAAGACTCCAGGTCTATATGTGAGTATAACTCGACGATATGTAGAATCATCTCACAAGGTTTTATGTGGTGAAAATATTGCTAGTAAGGTTATGTTGAATAATAGAACATTCTCTATATTTCACACCTCAAATATGGCCTAATATCATGTGTACTTGTGGCCGAGCCAAATAATGAGCTCCAAATAAAATAAAAAATCACGAGACTCATCTCGTTGGTAGAACCCCATTCCCAGAAGCGAATGTGGACATGTGGCAACATATAATGACCAAAGTGGAAGGCATGGTTATGGTCTTCTTATGTAATGACTAAAGTAAAAGTCATGATTGTGGTCATGGATGAGATTAAAAAATATGGAGAGATTATCATTGTGTTTGGATTATAAAGATACAAGATCTTTATGATGTTATTCTAAATGCTATCATTTACTATATAGCTACTAATTAATAGAATAACTAAACCAAATCATGATTTATTACTCACATATTGTATAACCTACTTGTTATAAATTTATTGATATTATGTGTAGGCTTTATTAACAAGATGTTTGTGGTATACAACATATCATAAGTCTTTTATTTCTTTCATGAGGATAAGATGAATATTGCATATTAAACGCATTCATTAAGATTTCATAACTATTTTATTTTGGTGGAAGTTATGTAATAGTCAAAATGATAAGACTTGAGCATCTCGAATCATACAAGTTTACTATAAACTCAAGTTTATATAATGACATGTTATAGTACCATGTATTGTACAATATGATTTTATTGTGCATCTTAATGTTAATATGCTATTAACTATATAGCACTAGAGAAAAATAATTAAAATACAAGTTGTGTTTTATTATTATAATCTGGCGAATAGTATAAACATGTTTTACATATCGCTATGTAATAACTTTGAGAATTACATGTTTTGCCATTATAACATGTCCTCTAGATGCTTTAAATTATTCGTATAAAGGGTAGTAGAATAAATCAAATAAAATACCCATTTGTGGTTTATTGTCGCTCTCATAAATAAAATGATACTTAAAGTTTTATGCTCCTTAAATATCATAACCAATCTATATAAGGCCACAAGATAGAAGGCCAGTAAGTCTTGAATGATTCAGACGTATAAATACTTCTCAATTGATATTATTATGAGGAAAAACCAGACAAAATAATTTTCATACATTTAGAATGCTCGTGAAGTAGCAATAGTATGAAATGATTTTATATCCATATGTTGAGAAAATCATGAAACATGTTTGGTTTGATTTCATTCCCTGAAGTGAATGCGAATTTATGTCCATCGGTTTAATGATGATGATCATAAATGTAAATGAAGATATTGTAATGATATTCATGACAATAATGTGATCGACCACCACAGTGACGAAAGAAGAGAATGATCATATGAAAATAAAGTGTGACATTACACGAATGTTTGAATGGATACATCATTCTCTTGTATTTTAATCGCTTATTAAATAAGCATGGGTGCGACTAAAGCATATACGATCATAACTGAAAGTTTATAGATCATGATTATTTTTGGCATGACCGGTTAGACCACACCGAGTCAATGATGATGTGAAACATATTGAATGTTAGAAGATTCTTCAAATTGATAACGAACATGTAATATTTGCTCTTAAGGGAACTATTTACCGATTAAAATAGGTGTGAACCCATAAGTGATCTGGAAGTGATAAAGGATATAATGATATATATATATCCTAAGTTATATACCATTTAGTGTTATAAATCGATGCATCGTCTAAATGGTTATCAAATTCGCAACTTGAAGTTTTGCATGATTTGTGGCTTAGCTAATGAGATAGCAAGCACACTCTTCCTAATTATCATATTTATTTTGGTAATATTAATGGTGAATATAATCCCAAAGTTACAAATGATTATTGGAATAAGTGTTAAACTTCATGTTGTTTAAGTTTATACACGAATTGCTTTTGTGGCAGACGATTACCAAACGTCTGCGATTGATTGCAAAGCCAATAATCATGAGAGCAAAAGTTTATGTGATTTTACGTGAAATCACATTAATTCACATCAGGCCAATAAGTTATAATACTTCCTCCCCGTTATAGTGGTTTATGGTCAGTAACAATATTTCCCCATCTTATATTTTTTTGTTGTGTGATATATATTGAAATTGCTCCACCATGATGCATAAAGATGGGCAAAGGAGATTGGGAATAAATGTTGGGTATAAATCACTACCAATAGTGATAGATTTATTTTTTATCTAGATTTATGTTTTCAGGAAACAACATTCCCAACATTGTGGGGAGATAAAAAGCAGTTGGGAAATAAAAAAAACTAGAATGAATTATCGCTATATTATCTTGATCCTTGAACTAAACATCGTAGTCTAGATTTCAAGTGATAATTCATTTATAAAGATTAGCGTATCAATTACCAAACACATTCACTGACCTTAAAAAGTGACTAAGTCACATATACCAGCTGCTAATGCTCCAATTAAAGATTGGTGTCCTACAAGGACAAATTAATATTGATAATAAGTCTATGGCACATTTGAGTCGTGGTAGACTAGTCGATTCAAATAATAAAATATCCTCAAAAAATGGAGCAACCAATGAAGATGGTCAAGTCGAGGTACTAGTAGAAGAGTCTCTTAAAGAGACACTAGACATGATGGTTCCAGAAGAACCTCAGGTACCTGAAAAATGAAGAAGAGATCTCGATAAAATATATCATGTCTAAACATATATGGAATCGAAAGAAAATCTACGTCGATAATGTTTTTGATATAATAAGCACTAGAAATAATAAAAATGATAAGGATCAAGAATTAAGATTTGCCTGCGATGAAAAGCCGAAATGATTGGCCAAGATAGAAAGACGCAAACCAGGCAGAGTGAAATTCTCTAATATGTTGGATATAAACGGGTCTATTATACAAAAGCATGATTGGTGGCACAAGGATTTTTATAAAGATCTAAGTTTGATTATGATGAGACATATTCTCTAGTGGTGGATGCAATGAGATTCCAACAGTTTATTAGTCTGGTAATACAATAGAGAATTGATATGCGTCTTATGAATATTATGGTATCCTAGGTATATGGCTCACTTGATGATGATAATACATGAAATCTTTAAAGGGTTTAAAGTGTCATATTAATAATGCATATTAAGTTCTCGAGAACGTTATGATTATTATATACACATTCACATCTGAATACGTTATGATTCTTTGTATATGTTGAATGCTTTATAATCAGAAGTCCATATAAACTCCCAAGATAGTTGAATACGTGAAGGTGTTTGGAACATCTTAAATATATAATCCTTGTGCACCATTAAACATCACATGGTGATTATGATATGTCAATAAACTAAGGATCGGAATGGTAAAGTATAGATTGGAAATATATAAATGTTGTGAATTTTAAATTGATATGTTAAATGATTAAGTTTATGTATCAAAACACCTTATGAGTGAATGCATATGCATAATTGGTCAAGATGGAAATTATTCCATAATGGATTGCAGATGGATTATCGATGTCTTTAGCATTTGTATAAAGCCTTGAGAATTTATTATGAAAAT
>JBCNJP010000264.1:0-46906 GCA_039602395.1 Deinandra increscens subsp. villosa | reverse complement strand
TTGAGTGTATTAATTGTTTCATTTATTGTTTTGTATTTATTACGGGGGAGATAGGTGGGTGAGAGTAATTAACTCATGGTTTCGGTTTGTGGTATTACTATTCGAATTTATGCACACGGTTTTCAATAAATTATGGGTACTTTATCTCTCCTCAAGAAATACCAAAAGTATACCTGAAGACGGCAAAGTTAATACTATGACGTCAGCAACCCACTAATTTATTACAAACAAAATATCTACAGTTTTTAGTATAATACTCTATATATATTAATTCTCATACCATAATAAAAACAGGTATAGGGTAATCATGGAACCACAATATAGCTCTCAACCTACAAAAAAAAATTCTTCAGTGATATTTGATAACTGGAGGTTATCAAAGAAGCAACGTGCATCTTCCTCTACCTCAATAGAAAAAACAGATGTACGTGTCAATCTTGAACCTCGCATTTATGTCCAACAAAATCTTGTTACGACGAACCCAGTTGTACCTGTTCATAATAGACGAAGATGGGCCATTCTGGACGATGAGTCTGAAAATTGGTCTAAGGATGCTCTAGAGTTTTATAAAGAAGGGGATAAACCCTATTGTTATTCCGCTTTGTTATTTCAACCAATCAAACTTGACCAACGTTTCTGGGCTCCACTACTTAGTTATGGACAATTGTCAGCCATTGTAAGTAATTTCCACAATAATTAAATGTTACATTACGGAAACGAATTTACTTAATTTTTTTATGTTGTTTATGCTAGCATATCGATGGTTGGGTTGGTAGACTGATGCAGTGGAGACATAGGCAACTAAATGGAGATCCCAACCTTCACCTTAGGTGGGTGATTTATCCACCAAAATTTTATGAATGCCTCGTAGATTCATGCAACAAGAATGCAATCAGTTATGCATCAGGAAAAATAAAGCCTTTCCCGTCTATCCTAGATGTAGATTACGTTTATATTCCACTATGTTTAAAAGGTGACTTATGGTCACTATTCCAACTTGACATGCGAACACTCCAGTTGTTGTTGTATTACCCTAAAGATATTGACGGTGAACAATATAGGTGATCTATTCACCCAAAATTTACGAGGATGAACGTGTACTTCACATTTCTCCTTGTAAATCTTGGATACTGGAAAAAGATGAAGACTGTGGAAAAGGTTTTGATATACGACGACAACGAGAAATTTATTCAATCGAATGACAATATAAAAAATAACGAAGCTGTGTATGTGTGTATGCTCATGGAGCATTTAGTGTCGGGCAAAGCCATTGATCGTGTATCTGATTTCAAAATTTCTTGTTCACGAGAATTTGAGGAGTTCACGAGAACATATGAGGAAGACGTCCCCCAGCAGATTGGGACGAGCGATTGTAGTGTTTGGGTGTGTGTGTTTTTGGAGCGGTTGACTTCTTTTGAAAACATCTCAGGGAGGAATGAAGACCGCAGCGATGGACCGTTGTAGTATCGTAAAACTATGGCTAAAATCTTTTACAAACACATAATCGCCTCTAAACCGAATTAGCATTAGTTGTTGTATGCTGATTTCGATTGCAATCTGGATTATTTGAACTTTTGGTGTTGTTTGTCCAAGTTGCAACCTTTAATGGGCCACAAATTTTTATTGGGCTACAGACTTTTAAATGGTTTTAGTTAAATAAAGAGTCAATTACTCTCTGGGCTTTGTTTATAAATAAGGAAAGGTATTAGGCTGCGTTAAATAGAGAGATACATACTTTACAAATGGGGTAACGAAACAAGTTAAATTATGATTTGGGCTCCATCTAAATAAACGACTACACTTGATAAAATACTAGATATCATCACCAAGGGCATAAACATAATCACCGATGGTGTTTGTCGATACAAATTCTCTAAAATCAGACACCTCCACATTAACTGGCTCTTCATTTCTTTGACGCGTGTAAGATTGTCTTCCCACTTGAGATGTCATGGGCTTTTGGCATGTGTCACGATGATGCTCTGGTAGACCACACCTCGAACATGATAGTGGGGTTTTTACCTCTCCTTGAGATGGAATCCGTTTGTTTGCACGTGGGCGACCGGCTTGTCGTTTATTCATTATTGGTGGGTACAAGTTAATTAAGTATGCGGGCCTCTCCCATTCCGACTCAATAGGTAGTGGATTTATTGAAGCCTTGTAAGTGCGTTTGTAAAGATCCCTCGTAAACCACGTCATAGCCCAATGACTACAGTCATTCTGTCTTAAAAAATTGACACGGCAATAACATGACCACACGGTAAACCGGAGAGCTGCCATACACGACACGAACACGTTTTCTTCTCAAGATCCACTAGACCCATTCTAAATCTATCTAAAACCTGGAAATGCAAAGGGTCAATACCATAAACTTTCCAAGTGGCACAATGTGGTATTTTTTTACCAATTTTCTTGCCAGCCCAATCAGTTAGGACATGATTGCTTGAACCTGAAATATAAATTATAGTAAAATTAATATATCAATATTATTAACTAAAATCAAATTAATAAACCTATCAATGCTAAATTATTAGTACCTCCTTTTTGTCGACGTTCAAAATACCACTCTTGTACAGAAGCACGGAAAAATTCAAGAAGTTTCGTCATAGGCAAATGTCTAGAGTTGACAGATAGGGCATTCATGGATTCAACACTGTTGGAAGTCATAATATTGAATCTTGCACCAGGAGAATGAGCTCTTGACCACTTTGAGATGTCTACATTTTCAAGGATATTCTTTACATGTGGGACGGCATCACATAATGCCTGCAAACTTTCTTCACAATCAGATACTCTGTAAGATTTACAGGCCTTCCACCATAGAGCCTTATGTTTTTTTGAAGCATTGGAACTTCCCAAATTTAGGTTCATTAGAAGATGTCGACAACAAATGCTATGAAATGCTTGTGGAAAAACATTTTGAATAGCCAAAGAAATCGAACCAGCCCTATCTGAAACAATTGATAAGGCATTCTGAGTTCCAATACAATCTTTCACCTTTGAGAGAAACCACGTCCACGATTCACCACTTTCGGTCTTACCAATCCCATAAGCAAGTGGCAAAATTTGGTTGTTTCCATCAATGGCCACTGCCAGAAACATTGTCCCCTTAAACTCACCTTTTAAATGTGCCCCATCAATAATAATAACGGGCCTTAAACAATTTATGTAACTCTCGACCTGAGATAAACAAAAAAACACACTTTTAGAAAATTATTTTAGACATTAACTAACTCGTTGACAAAATTAATTCTTTAAAAATAATTGTACTTATAGCTACACCAATAGCCATAGAACACATTTCAAAAATGTTTTCTTCATCAACCATTATATCGGTAATTGTACCGGGATTTGACTTTTCAAGGTTGTAGAAATAGTAAGGTAACTGTGTAAATGAATCGGAACTAGTTCCTTGAAGCATTTCAAGAGCATAAGATATACCGCGCCAAGCTTGAGGATATGTTAGATGTACCTTATACTTTTCTAGTATATCGTGCATAATCTCGTTACCACGATACGTTCGACCACCAATTTTCAAACCATCTTTTATCAGGTGACCTACCACCTTTTTATTAGCCTGTCTTATATGTGGATATGTCTGTGTCCTGGAGCATGTGTGATTGTTGTTGAAGTGTTTCACATAAAACATATCTGAATCACTATACTTGTAAGCCCGGATAACCCATCCACAACCAGAGGACAGACAAACTACTTGGTATCTTTTGGTAGATGACTTTACCACTTTGGTTTGGAAAGACTCTTCAACACACATTAAATCAATCTGCAACTTCAACTCATCCTTATCCGAAAAAATGGCACCTTCATATACACGGGCATTGGACAATATCTGCTTCTTAGGGGTCCCCATGTTCCGGGGGAAATCCGAATTCATTGGTTTGGGTTTAAAAAAAAAATTGGGGTCTAAAAATTTAACAAGATCATTGTCGAGATCAAGAGATGGTGAGTATAGATAGGAAAATTTAAATCATGAATATCTCGAGAAAAAGATTTTAAAGTATCATTTTGGCTCGAGGAACCAACATCAGCTACTTGAACAACGTAGAGTTTATATAGCTCATCGGGGTTTTTCTCAATCATTTTATAAAAATAAACAACATCACCATCATCAACTATGTCTATTGGATCAGTAAATTTTGACATTTTATAGGAGAGTCTGGTGATGTTACTTATGACTAAAAATTCTGAAATCAAAGTTTTGATATCTAGAAAACTCATATTGGAATTCAAACTTAGGATTCTTTTACTACAGTCAAAAGGGATGTAATCAATCACACCGTTGGTAATTGACCATCTCCCTCCGACATAAACAGCAACATCAAAAGATGGCATTGTTGAAAAAACAAACAAACACAAAAAAAAAATTAAGAGGAAGATTCGGAATATTTTGTAGAAGTGGGAATAAGAGTAAGTAAAGAGTTTACTAATTCAAATGTACTAGAAGTGGGAATAAGAGGAAAATTCAAAGAAGCTTGGTTAAGGTAGGGGAGAGGTAGTGGGGGGTTGGGAACTACAACTGTAGCACAATATAAATATTATTCTTTAAAGTTTACTTTAATTTAAAGGTAGGGGAGTGGTAGTGGGGGGTTGGGGAAAGGTACTGTAGCTCGGGTGGGAATAATCCTCAAGCCAAGCTAATAAGTGAGCCGACTTCATAAAGACATGTGGGAGGCTCGGAATGGCTCGGGTTACACCCATAATATTCTGAGTTTTTATCCAAGTGTCGAACAATTATTGGATGAGAGTGGGTTCTACATTTAGCCTTCTTGTCAGATGGAGGACACTTGGAGGTTGATAATTGGTTAAAACTTGACAGGTGGAGGGTTTCTATTGGGTAATATACCTTGGGTCATTTGAGTTAAGATAATTTTGGTGGGTTATTTTTGGATTTTCTTGGTCAAACTTGGTCATTTTGGTGATTTTCCCTTTTCTTTTTTTATCACTATATTTTGGTTTAGTTTTGGCTTTTAAGTGTGATTGGTGTTATCAAGTAAAGTTGGTCTAGAGATGAAACTTCTCATTTGTGGTTGAAAAGACTTAAGTTCAAGTCACACTCACATCATTTTCTGAGATATTGATGGACAATGAAGATTTGGGTTTTATGCTTGATCCCAAATCATAAGAGAGGGTTACGTGCTTGCTCAGTTCCCACCCGATGGTGCAAATGGGAGGCACTATTGGGTTTCCCCGCAATGAGGCTCGAACATGGGACAACGGGTATGTATAAGGTAACCAGTCCAATTACACTGTTAAACCAAATTGTCGTTAAAAAAATATGATTGGTTTTGAATGACGTTTGTCAGTTATTAGTTTCTCTCTTTAAACACAAACGATCTCTCTCTCTCTCTCTCTCTCTAAAAGTGCTCTCTCTCTCTCTCACTTGAATGAGCAAACAGAAGTCTCTTAACTCTTGAGCCAGAGTTAGGGGTTGTTTGATTACCTCTTACCCGGTCCAGTAAGGGCTGACCACTTACCCAGTAAGTGGTCCGATTGTTTGATTTCGTTACTAACTTATCACTGACCGAGTCCAGCCTCCTGACCGAGTCCCTCATTTAGATCTCACTGACCGAGTCCAGAATTCCTTTCTCATTTGATTTCGTTTCAACCCTAAAACGTGAAACCGCCAAACGCACAACCTCCATCCTCCGCCGCTCCTCCTCCATCCGAAACAGCGGCGATTGCTCCTCCGCCGCTCCTCCTCCATCCTCGCAGCCTCCTCCGCCGATCAATTGTTCCTCCGGCGCTCGACTGTTCCTCCGCCTCTCAATCCCTCGTACGTCACAACAACCTCTATTCGACGCTCAATTGTTCCTCCGACTCGACTCTTCCGAATTCTAGAAAGGTACACATACACTCTATTTGATCATACACTCTTCCGATTACAAAATTGTGAATTAGGTTTTAGCAAAATTGTGATTATGGGTTGTGAGAAATGTTAGAGATAGATGCAAATTGCTCTGTTTGTTTTTTATATATGAATTGGTGGTTCTGTTTGTGATTATTTGATTTTTTGCATATGGGTTTCTGCTCAAAATTGATTTTTTTTACTGTAAATCTAGTTCTTGTAGCTAATATTATGTATGAGTAGAATGGAATTGGCAGTCAAAAGCCTAAAAGAAAGTTGCAACCTGATGATTGACCCTAATTGTGAAGTAAATGGTTTAACATTGTTATATATGATAGAGGCTTAGAATGTGATTATATGAAGGCTTGCATTTGGTGTTTGATTCATATGGGGCAGTACGCATTCTTTGATTTTGGGTTTCATATTATGTTTGGTGTTTAATAAATGGACAATAGCTCAAATGCAAGAAAAGGTACTATAGTAGAGCTCAAAACCAAGATGAAAAACAGGGTAAACTGGAAATTGGCTAGCGGGTCTAGTATGTGCCCATCGTATCTGGAAAAAAAATTTGATTGCAAACCAGTGATTGATTAATAATCAAACACTTTATGAAATTGGGTCAAAAGTTAAAAACTGCAGGATGAGTCAAAACTGGTGATTTTGATGGGTAATTTCTCTGGTTTTAAACTTTTTCATTGAAATTTTTCGTACAAAGTGATTAATAAGGGAGTATGCATTTAAATATAAAAATAGACTTTCACTCATTTAACTATTTTCCTGAACATTTTATTTAATATCTGATAGTTCCATGGGTTTTTTTCGATGTAGCCTTGATGGCTATGTTCTTACATATTATAGGGCATAATGAACGTTTTCGAGTGGTTAAACGACGATTTCAACACTCTACTCAAACAGTTCATCAATGTTTTCACGAGGTTGTGGTGGCAATGATGTCTTTTGCAAAAGAAATTATAGTGCCAACATCTTCTGATGTAACTACAAATATATCGGAACGACATCAAAGGCTAAAAGACATATTTCCCGGAGCAATAGGTGCTTTAGATGGAACTCTTGTACATGCAGTTCTGCCTGCTAATGAACAACCTTGTTTTAGGGGAAGAGGAAAGGGTGAATGTTATCAAAATGTGCTAGGAATATGTGATTTTGATATGATATTCACATGTGTGTGGGCTGGATGGGAGGGTATAGCACATGATTCACGAGTTCTAAAAGAAATTGCATCTAATCCAACTTTTGGATTTCGATTCCCTCCACCAGGTTTGTTTTCTAACTATAACTTTTATTATTAAATACATTACATTTATTCTTTATAATATAATAGATTCCCTCCACGAGCGTTAACTAAGGAAGAAAGATTCAATCATGCCCATGCACAACTCAGAAATGTTATTGAGCGTGCTTATGGTGTACTGAAAGCGAGATTTCCAATCTTAAAACAAATGGCTCCTTATCCTTTTCCAGTGCAGAGAGACGTTGTCATAGCTTGTTTTGCAGTCCATAATTTTATTCGAAAATACAATATTCAAGATGAATTATTTATGGACTTTGAAGAAATCACTATGGCTACTACTAATGTGCAAGGTGGAGGAAGTGAGAGCATAGAATGGGGTTCAGAAGGCGTTGAATATATGACTACTTTGCGGAACCAGATTGCCAATCAACTATTTTCAAGTGCTTTAAGTTAAATTTGTATGAGTTATGCTTGATTTGGATTTTGTATGGCACTTTGAATTTCAAGCTATTATGTGTGTTTTAAAGTTGGTTATTTTTAATCATCACTAAACATAAGAAAAAACAGAAAGTTTGTTATTATTTTTTTATCGTTTATATTAATGAAGATACAATTATGGTTTTTAACTTTACAAAACGTATTTTTATTTAATTAAAAAGAAATTTATAAAAGAATGTGTTTCATTTCTTTTTTGACACGTACAACAAAAATCATTGTATTGATTTTTTGTTTCAAATTTTCTTTTATATTTTTATTTTATTTTTTTTATAAAATGTTTTTAATACATATAAAACAAATTAGCTATATACATTACTCTCTCAGCTGTCGTTCAAAGAAAAGAAAGAAAAAAAAAAAAAAAAAAAACCTCAGTCAGCTCAGCTCTTACCCAGTCAGCTACTATCAAACACTCAAGCTTCAACCAAAGTTTCTTACTCAATCAGCTCTTACTCACTCAGCTCTTACTCAATCAGCTCTTACCCAGTTAGCAACTATCAAACAATTACCCCTTAGTCTTATTATTTGAGTTTTTTAAACTCAACAATGACATTCATCGCGAAGTACGGATCGATATCGTCATCTACTTATAAATATATGTAAGATATATAACTAGTAGTTTAACTTTAATCAATCAATATATTAATTAAGGATTTAATTAATCTCTACGTATACACCTACAAACAAAATGGCCTGCTATAAATTCCACTTGTTGCATTCATCTTCAAAACGTGTCATAAAAATACAAACATTGTATACAAGTAATCACCAACCCTGCATGCATATCATACTTGTCTTCCTCCCCCTTCCACGTGCTTCCCATGCAATTCCACCATTTCCACTATAAAATCATCCACCTTCTCCCATCCTCCTCCACCATCAACCACCACCTTAACCACAATACATCCCATAATCATAACTACACAATGGCAAAACTTGCACTTTTAGCACTCACTTTAACAGCCATTGTTGCACTTGCATCCGTCGTCTCCGCCTACCGAACCACCATCATCACCACCACCACCATCGACGAAAACCGCCGAGGGGGGTCCCAGGGGGGGCAGTGCCGGATGCAGATCCCGATGGAGCAGCTGAGCCACTGCCAGATGCACCTCGCCGAGGGGATCATGAGTAATTCCGATGAGATGAACCCGAGGAGGAGGGGGCAACAGGAACACCTCCAGCAGTGCTGCAGCCAGCTGAACCGGGTGAGCGGGCAGTGCCAGTGCGAGGCGATCCAGCAGGTGTTTGATCAGGCGAGGCAACAGGGTGATGTGATGGAGATGAGGCAGATGTTGAGCAAGGCGCAGAGGCTGCCAACTGACTGCAGGTTGGAGGTGCAGGATTGCCCCATCAGAAGCCCTAGAGTGGTTTAATATGAATGAATCTTATGATATGGTATGAATAATAATAATAATAGTCGATCATGGATGGGAATTGAAGAGTGATCGATGGGGTGTTTTTAGGTTGTAATAAAAGACACAATAAGTAAGTGTATGATGTGTGTCTATGGATGTTATGAATGTACCATTTGAGTGGTCCGTTAATGAACTCATTTTCGTCTCTTAATTTGTGCATAATATATATCTATATGACTATATCTATATTCCTTTAATTAATGATGGAAAATATGTAGGAGTTTCTTGTATTCATATACAAGGGTAAAGATTGATTTGAATCCGACACTAGCTATTCCATATATATGGATTCTAGCTAGCTAGTGACGTATAAATATTAAATAATATTGGTGAATGAGTTAAAATCATCAAAATGATCTTTGAACCATTTTATTTATAAATAATCAATTTTAAATCATTTTATTTATAAATAACCAATTTTAAATTATTTTATTTATAAATGACCACCTTCAAGTTTCCTTGCTAATCCTTGCTAAAATGACCATTGAATTTTTAACTAATGGTATTGTGACACCCCACCAAATCCGGCAACTAGAAGAAAAGAATCAGCCACATACAAACTGTCACGTAGCCAATCCGGCTAAACTATGCTGGCAACCAAAAAATCTGGCAACCAACTTTGCTGAAAACCAAATCTTCATCTTCTTCAATTTCTTCACATGGTCAACTTCACACTTCATGTTCATTGTTGTTATCGAATGCAAATGTATAATCAATTTCAGGTTTCAATCTATGTTTTAAGAGTTACGACGATCGATTAAAATTAAAGGTATAATATCAAAGTTTGCATTTCTTTTTCCTACACAAACATCAAAGCTTGCATTTCTCTTTCCTATGCATGTCATCAAAGTACTAGAGAGTGGTGAGACAATGGAATGACACTTGGTTGTTCTTGTTAGCCGGATTCATCAAAAATTACTCTAAATATAATTAAGATTACAATTTCTTTTTTGAACAGCAAACTATACTACTACTATTTTACCCTTAAATTACAAATAAATTCTCGACTGCAGGTTTGAACCTGAGACCTCCCCAAAGAAGCATAAGCCTCTAACTCCACTTTAAGTTGATCATTAGTACAATTTATATATATATGCCATTAATATTATTTATATATTAATTAATTGCCATGTTTTAATTGCATTAAATCAAGAGTACGACATCAAACAAACAAATTGACAATTTGAATTTTGACATAGGGCCGGGAGTACGAAACCGACCACTACAGCTGCTTGACTGCTTGAATTCTACTCTCCACACGTTACTAAACCCGAACCCGCATGCATCACGTCTCCATTGACCAGAAATTTTCACACCTAGCTGTTAAGCCTTCTTCACTACGTCTTCAATACCGTGTTTATATCTATATATACACACACACATATCTATATATATATACACTCACATGCATCTATATCAATCATATATGCATATATATATATATACACATCCATGTTCAATTTCTGGAGCTGCTTTTCAGAAACATCACCGCCCGGAAAATATGTATGCGAAAATGATGTGTGTGTTTTGAGAAAAGAAAAATCAGGGAGTTGTAACCGCGGTAGCATGAATTTGGAGAAGAACCATTTGGAGAAGAACAAGAAGAGACGACGAATTAGGGTTCCGTTTGTTAGATCCTCGAAAGCTAAATAGTTAACATATGGGGAAAATTCCCAAAATGTCCAAATAGAAAAAAAAAGTTCCATATTATGTCCATTTGAAAAGTCAGACCCTCATTTTGTTTATGTTTTATGGTCTTCTCCTACCATAGATTTTATGGTCGTCCTACCATTAACCATCCAGTTATATCTTGCCACGTGACACTAATGATTGATTCTACCATAAAAGTATGGTCGAATCTACCATAAAGTATGGTCGAATATACCATAAAAGTATGGTCGAATCTACCATAAAAGTATGGTCGAATCCTACGTGTTTTATTTTTATTGGTTCCAAGAAAATGTGTAGTTGATATTAGTTATGGTCGATTAGACCATACTTTTATGGTCGAACAATCATTAGTTATGGTCGATTAGACCATACTTTTATGGTCAAAAGTGTCACGTGGCAAAATATAATTGGATGGTTAATGGTAGGACGACTATAAAATCTATGTTGAAGAAGACCGTAAAACATGAACAAAATAGGGGTATGACTTTTCAAATGGACATAATGTAAAACTTTTTTTTCAATTTGAACATTTTGGGAATTTTCCCTAATATATGTATGAGGGCTATCTATTTTCACACCACCTGTAATTCTATTTCCGCACCTAACTTATATGGCCGTGTGTTAATTATAAACGGTCATTTGAGTTTTGATTTGACCAGGGATGATGCAGGATCATATTTTTTTCTGATACGTTAATAGGATCATTATATAATTATAACAAAGTTTCTAGAAGCTGGTAGATGTGATTTCAATGATCGATCTATTATAATCCTGTATCAAATATTGAGATCTTACACTTTGTGTTTCATTTAAATTTTTTATCTTTTGTATTCAAGATTTTCTTTGGTTTATTATATTTCGAACAAGTACTGTAAGAAAGTAGAAAGAAAGTAAAAAATATTTATGTTTGTGGGTTTTTTTTAGTGGATGAAAGTGGAAGAATGTTTTCAATAATTTACAAAATGGACGAAAGTGGAATCTTTTCACTCTATCTATTGAAAAAACATATATATTATACCTTATATACATTTACCAACTTGGTTGTACAATCTTTAAAAGATAGAGTACAATGTGTATAGCATATGTTACAAGTTAATAAACTTTTAGGAGTACAAACCAACTTGGTTGTACAATCTTTAAAAGATAGAGTACAATGTGTATAGCATATGTTACAAGTTAATAAACTTTTAGGAGTACAAACCATATTTGCGTGAATTGTGTGGCTCCTGTCTTTCTTATCCTAGGATCAAATCCTTTCTCTCTCTCCGATTTCGTTCCAGATCCAACAGGTAAGCAACTCCTACCAACTCTTTCTTTTCAGACATCAAACCCTAAATCTCGCACGTTCCAATCCGATCAAATCCCACTCATCCACCGCCTAGCACACTGCTGCTTCTGAAGAAACCCACAGCCGCTTCTACTTGCCAGCAGCACTACACGTTCTTACGTCTCGTTAATCACAGATTTGTCGAATCGGTAGTGTTTTATGATGTGTGTGATTTTTAGGTGGCGGTGGATAGTCGTGGTTGTTCTGTTTATTACGTTGAGGCGGCGGCAACAGATTTGAGGTCTAGGGTTTTCTTCACGGTTGAGGTAATATGTGGTCTAGGCAATTTCGCAATGATATTACCGGGACGGGGCTGACGTCATCTCAGGCCGCCGTCAAGAATTAGGGTTTGTAAAGTAATCATTTTTGTGTGAGGATGTCTACAGGAAGGTATCGCTAGCTAATCCTAATTTAAAATGTTCTTTAAAGTTTATTGCTAAAGGTTTTGTTTTTGTAATTGGAAGATTATTCTCCTACTGTGATAGATTCATATCTTAGTTTGTTTGAACTTTCAAAACATAGAGGAGTTGTGTCTGAAGGTGATGAATTAATTATCCATGTTTGTAGGAAGTATCACGATGATGTGTAGGAAGTAAATACACTTACCTTAAACAAAATTATTATCTGTAGGTTGATGTTTAGTTTAGGCTTAATGAAAGTTCAATAAATTATTGAAAATCTGTGTTGTTTGTGTTCATCAGTTCTATCTCATGCGTTAGATGTTCTCATCTTTGTTGCTTATGAATGGATGTTTTTGTAGCCCTTCTCTTTTTCATCTACTCGTTATTCTTTGTTGTTTTCTTGCAGGAGTGTATTCTTTGAATTTTCATTAAAGGTAAGCTCAGTTCGTGTACAATCAGTTCGTGTATGTTTTGCCATTGTTACATCTTCATTGACGTAATGCATCTTTAGTATGTATTAGTTAATCTTCAATTTTCAGTGGCTTTTTACCAATAAAATTGTTGTTAGGGAGTGCTAAATACAGCCTATTGATGTTTTTTTCTCTACTAACTGTGTTTCTAATTTTATAGTTGAAAAAAATGTTCTAATTTTATAGTTGAAAACATGTTCATGAAGGAGGAAGGAGAAAAGCTACATTGAATTCTCAAGGTATAACATGTGTTTTCCGTTTCCTTCTTTAGTTTCATCCATTTTGTTGATCTTTTAAATTGATTTCATAATTGATAAGTAGTTGACTTACTAATTTGTTTTGCTAGATGTTTGATTGTAGAAACATTGATTGCTTCTTTTTATTTATATCGGATGCATACTTCTTTATTCTTAAGACAAAAGGGGGAAAGGAAGATAAAGGAGGATCTGCAAATGGAATAACTTCCTCGGCTTAAGGTTGAGTAAGGTTAGTATGTACTTTAAGATGTTAATCTTGCTGAGATTGATATTAATTATGTATTTTTAGTGGTTATATGTGTTAGTTATTAACATGTTCTATTCATTATTATACAGAGCTTCATGTGAATGCTAAACATTTGATGAGTTGTGAGGCTGCGGAAATCTTGCAAGGAGTCCACGATCACATGTTGTTACTGTAAGGCTTCCACTTTTAGAATTCAAGCTTAGTAGTCCCAGTTTTTGTTTTTGTTTAATACTTTCTCATCAGTTTAATTGTTATGGTTGTTCAAATCTTGAAACTTTTAAATCATATGATTTATATTAGCTTATAAAGTTGGATATGAACTTTAAATGATATGAAGAATATTCTTAAAGGAGTTGCTCATCGATGGAAGCTGATTGTTGATCTTTATTTAGATGGTAATGTTCAATTTTTCATAAATTTGAAATTTAAAGTTCCACCTTATGGACTACTACTACAGTCAGACCCTACTCTACAGAATCAGGAACCCAAAAGCTATAACTTTCGGGCTGATTTGGTGTATAAAGGTAAATACTAGGTTTGAGATTCTTGATCTCCTCCTAAGAATTAACTAACTAGAGGTATAAATCAACTAATTTTTTTTTTTTTTTGCATTTAACCAGAGGCTTTGCAAGTGCAAGGGTGCATGATACATATTCTTTTGAAGAATTGACAAATAACATTAGGTGTATAAAGGTAAATACAGATTCTTTTGAAGAATTGACAAATAACATTAGGTAAAATTACACCCACTTTGATCACTGAACTACTAATATACTAGACCACAAATACAGTGAAAATATTAAAGAAAACTATGTGTCAATCTGTTGTTGGTCGAATAGAAGTAAAACATGATTAAATCTCCAAAGGAAAATATCAATCTAATTCCACTATAAATCTCATCAAGAATTTGTGTCTTTAGTATGATTAAAGCTCATTGTTGGTGATGAATGCAGTGACGTGACGTGCGAACTACTCTTGAACCAAGAATGGAAGTATAATATGAAGATTTTGAGTTTGTGTTCGGTGATTGACTTGCATTTATGGGTTGGATTGGTGAATATGTTTTCAAGGTAAATTATATATATTTATTGTAGCTGATGTCCTTAAGATCCATGGTGTCTGAGAGGATGAAACTAATTTTTTGGCATAATTGTTAGTAGCCAAGAAACGCAACTGTACAAAATGGATTACGGATTCAATCTTTGGTGAATAATCAAAGGTGAAATGTTGCTTTTCCCCCTGTTTCATTATTTTGTAATTATTTGTTATCTATATACTTCAAAATCCATCGTTGGTGAATGGTGCTAGGCATGTCTTTCTTACGTGTTGTGTTCGTGTACTGTTGTTGCTGGCTTTAACCTTTTCATCATTGCTGAGGTAATAATTCACCCTACTGTTGGTCAAGTCTAAGCGAAATTTTATATTTGTAAATTTTGCCTGAAGAGGACTCGGCCACATTTTTTAGAGCATATACAACATAAACTCTTTATGAATTCCTACATATTTACATTTTCTTCTTTGTTAGAAGTAAACTTATTTGCATGTACGTCACGAGTTTCGCCCGGCCCATATCTCTCCTGGTTTTGCTAACAAACTTTCTAATACGGATCGACTCCGCCGAGAAGCGCGGGTCGACCCACTTGTATCCAAACATAACATAAATGTATAATTGTAAATTTATTCATTTTCTATTTCTTACTTTCAACCTGAGAACACATAATATTTTACCTTTGTTTTTATTTTTCTGAACTCAATAACATGAAATAAAATTTGATTTTTCTTGTATAAGTGTAAAATTATTCATTACTTTTTCTTATTTTCAACTCGAAAACACATAAAATTTTACTTTGTTTATATCTTTTTTCGAACTCTAAAACACCAAATAAAATTTAATTTTCTTCTTCCCTCCATTAATTTATAAAATAATATTACATTAATTGTATCCCACAATGTTTCTGTTAAAAGTTATATATAGGAATCTTTGTTTTTATAATTACTCGTCAAATCATTAGAATCATAGATAGAAGTTATTGTACGAAGTATCATTAGGATAAGAACGCTAAGAAGTCATCTCAATCATTAAATGTTTAATAAAATATAGATCTATGGCTAAAGTTTTTCTGTGTAGAACTAGAGAGAATAACAAAAGATAGAAAACATTTTTTACTTTTTATCAAGTCCCTCCATTTTTAAACATTTATAACTCTTAGATATGATATTATTTATTTTTTTTAAATTACACCATAAAAACGAGCGATTTTTTATCTTTAAAACGTGTACAGTGTTGTTATATAAAAAAATTAAAAAAAAAATCATTCTTTCGATTGGACACAATGATCTAAATATGTTGAGATCATCGTGTCAAAAATGTTCAGATCATTGTGTCAAATACTCGTCATTGTATCATGTTCAGACATTGTGTCAAAATGTTCAGATCATTGTGTCATATTGTGTCAAAAATATTTAGATCATTGTGTCAAAAATTCATATCATTGTGTCAAATCGAAAGAGTAATTTTTTTAATTTTATATATAGCAAAACTATACGTGTTTTAAAGATAAAAACAAGCTCGTTTTTATGGTGTAATTTTTTTTAAAAAATAATGTCATATGTAAAAGTTAAGAAAGTTTAAAAAAATGGGGAACTTAATAAAAAGTCAACAAAGATGGTTTAGTCATAACCAAAGAATTAACTTAAAATTTTATGATCAAGCCTATACTTCAAATTCAAAAGTTCCTAGGTTTGAGTCATCTAAAGCAAGAAATCTGGGAGAGTATAGGGAAAATAAGTTTGCTAAAAAACAAAGACTAATCCATTTTAAGTCAGCACAAAGTGTGTTTCCAAACAGTCAACAAATGCAAAAAATTTCATAACATAAAAACAATAATTTTGAATCTGGAAAAATGAATGAGAAACCTTTGACCCAAACTCTCATCTTAAAGGAGTGTAGTTACAACGATGCCATGGGAAGACCCAAGTCCACAAAGGCTTAGGTCCGATATAAAAACCGTTCCATCTGTTAATATATGCATGAAAAGACCAATAAATCTTAGAAAAGCGTTTGGGTTGTAGATATAATGAATGTTCCAGTCACGTGACATGCAATAAACATTTATTGAAAAACATAAAAAGACATGATAGATGTCCAGTGGCTTTTGGAACCACTGAAGGTCATATTTCTGCACAAGGAATAGTGACAAATAGGAAGCTGACCTTTGATAAGGTATATTTTTTGATGTACTTAACTTCAATCTTCTTATGTCTCACAAATATGTGACAAGAAGTTGAATGTTATATATAATGAATCTGAGGCACTTGTATTATAACCTGGTTTAAAAATTCCTGAGGAAATGTTTTTGCTTAAAGCATCTAGGAAAGGTGGTTTATACATTTTAGATATGGCACATACAACATTTAAGGATGGTATCACCTGCCTCATATCTAAATCCTCAGTAGAAGAGTCTGATCTTTGACACAGAAGACTAGGTCATGTAAACTACAAAACAATGAATAATTTGGTTTGGTAAAAGGTTTGCCAAATAAACAGTTTAAATGTGTTGATCATTGTGTTTCATGCTTAAAGGGTAAGTAACACAAGTCTTCTCACAAGCCCAAACTTGTAAGCTCCATTAGTCAACCTTTGGAACTGTTACATATGGACTTATTTGGTCCAACAAGGGTAATAAGCTTAGGAAAGAAGTCATATTGTTTTGTAATCACTGATAACTTTTCAAGATATACTTGTGTGTGTTGGGATTTTAGTGTACGCATTTTCAAAATTTTAGTTTGACTTGTTGCACAAGTCATGAGCGGAAGCAGTACACTAGACCGGTTCTCAACCGATCCCACGGGAGATCGAGACAACCCGTACAACAAATCTAGTCGTGATGGAACCATTCGGGACACGATGGTTCAACGAAACAACCTCGCTAGATGGTTGGTCACGATTAGGGTTTCAATTACAATGACTTGTAATCGAAACTAAATAGAAAACAAAAAGGAATAACTATTATACTGTTTAAAGAGGATCCGATAACCGAGGCAATCGGCGACGATAGATAGCAACCGGCGTTGGCCCAATGGCAATGGTGATGGCTCCCCGTCGGCTTCAGTCCGACGTAGGGAAGGTAGGAGGCTGCTAGGCTGCTGCTCCTTCTCCTTGATTAATCTTTAAGTCCTCTACTTGATCAAAAGGCTCTAACCCCTCTAGGGTTTCTAAGTTGTGTCCTATTTATAGGATAAACCTAACTTCTTTTCCAAGTTCAGACGTAGTTACAGTAACCACCCTTCAAGAATCGAATTTTAACAATCAAATAACTCGGTTCTGAACTTTACATGTAACGAGCCGTTATGCGGTAATGAGCCGTTACGACGTAACGACCCGTTATGCCATCACAAGCGGTTACGTGTTTAAGCAAGTCAACTTTCATATTGGATATCCACCACATTGGTAATCTTGTTACTGTCTAATTGTGATAGGATAAATAATCATCATACTTGTCTGTTGCCCAAAGTGTAACCCTTTGTAGCGTACCTTGTTAGTAACGTGGAAGTTATCCGACTATCGGACACCTAAACCAACAGGGTGTTCTTCCTTAGGACTAAGGCTGAAACCCCTGAGCTTTTAAAAGCTTTAATTGTCCAAATTGAAAATAAGTCAAAGTTCAAAGTCAAAACAATTAGATGTGACAATGGTACATAGTTTATGAAAGTGAGTGAGTGGTGGATCGTCTACTTGATCATGATGAAATTGTAGTAATTCGAGTAAGAAAGTAATACACGAGAAGGTAAATACAATTGAGATTGTATTACTAAACCACAGAGAGTACACACTGAATTTCACACAGTAGATGGGACAAGAAGTTTTTAAACAATACAAAACACAATCTATTTATACTTGAACTTAATGAACCAAACTGGACGTTACCCGAACTGCCACTTCGGGTCAGCTCGTGTCCACCCGAACTGCCATTTCGGATCAGTTCATGAGATGTCAATCTTGTAGTTTTGTCTTGTTTCTGATACTTCACACGACGATCCAGATAATGCTCTAACAGTTTAAAAACCATGTTTTAAACTCATTATGTGAAGAAAAAAGAATTGTTAGACAGTTCAGTGCTGCTAGAACTCCTCGGCAAAATGGGGTTGCTGAAGGAGAAATAGAACCTTGATTGAAGCACAAGGTCAATGTTGGCTGATTTAAAACATCCTGTAACTTTCTAGGAAGAAGCAGTGAGCACTGCCTGCTATGTTCAGAACATGATTTTAATTGTTGAAGGTCATAAAAAGACACCTTATGAACTTCGGAGGAACATAAAACCTAATATTTATTTCCTTAAGTCATTTGGTTGTCCTGTCACAATACTTATAACACATGAGTTGTTATCAAAGTTTGCTGAAAATGCAGATGATGGTTATTTTGTTAGATATTCTAGGGTGTCAAAAGCAAACAGGGTATACAATACAGAACTAAAATTATTGAGGAAACAATTAATGTGTACTCCAATGAAAAGACCAAAAATAAGTTTAGTTCTGAGCCCTCTTGGTTATTTGATATTGATTCACTAACAAATACTTTCAACATAACTGTTGAGAAGCCTTCTATGAATATGTGCAGACACGGGTACCACAAAACACTGTTGATAATGGAAGATTTGAAGGTGGTGATCCTCCATTCTTTTCATCTGTAAGCATAAGACCTATGATCCCAACATCGAGCTTAACTTGGCTCCAAGCACAATTGTTCTACTTAATTTTGATGGCATGCCCGTTCTTCCAGTTGAAACTGATTCAAATAGTTCAGATTCTTTCACTTCTGATCATGTTGAAACAGACACCCTTGGAACCACCAGTGAACAAAATTATTCACCGGTGAATTTGGTCTCCTCTCCCATGACAAATGATGATTCAAACTCAGCCGATTTCTCAACTGAAAATTTGAGTTCTCCAACTCCAGCTGCAAATGTTACAGATGTTGAGACTTCATCTGATTCACAAGATTTGCAGCTTAATGACATGCCTTTGTCTTCATAACTACCAGGAATTGAGCTTATAGTTGAACTATCTCAATTGGACACACCTAAGCCAGTTCAAAGTCATGATTCCCCTCCAGCTTATAACTCAAGAGTGATCAAATCTCATCCTCTAGAGAATGTGATTGGAGATATACATGCCCTTGTTCATATAAGAATCAAGTCAGTTGATGCAAGTTTCTATTTGCATGCTTGCTATTTGTCTCAAGTTGAGCCAAAGAAGGTGACTGGAGCATAGAGAGATAACAGTTGGATATAAGCAATGCAAAAGGAGCTGTTTCAAATCAACAAGTAAAAAGTTTAGGAATTGGTAGATTTGCCAATAGATGCACCATCACCAATTGGAACCAAATGAGTGTTCAGAAACAAGAAAGATAAGAGAGGAATTGTGGTAAAAATAAGGTAAGCTTAGTAGTTCAAGGATATGCTCAGGAATAAGGTATTGATGATGATGAAGTCTTTGCACCAGTCACAAGTTTGGAAGCAATCCGGAATTTTATTGCTTATGCTGCTTTTAAGAACTTTCGTGTTATATCAAATGGACATGAAGAGTATATTTCTACATGGATTGCTGAATGAAGAGGTGTATGTGTGTCAACCACTTGTGTTTGAAGATCCACACTATCCAAACAAGGTGTGTAAATTGATAAATGTCTTTATGGTCTTAAACAAGCACCAAGAATCTGGTATCAGATTCTCTCTAACTACTTGCTTGAACATGGGTACAAGAAAGGAGCTATTGACAAGACACTCTTTATCAAGACTGTTGGAAAGGATTTACTGATGGTACAAATTTATGTGGATGATATCATCTTTGGGTCAACTAAGGATGCTCTTTGTAATTAAAGAGTTTGAAGCCCTAATGCAAGCTAAGTTTGAAATGAGCTCAATGGGTGAGATTACTTTCTTTTGGGGACTTCAAGTTAGGCAATCAAATGAAGGCATTTTCTTGAATCAGTCAAAATATGTTCAAGATATGCTAAAGAGGTTTTACATGTTGTCATCCTCTGATGCTAAAACTCCTATATCAACTTCTCATAAGTTAACTTCTGAATTGAGTGGAGATCATGTTGATGAGCATACCTACAGGGCCATGCTTGGATCCTTATTATATCTAACAGCTAGCAGACCTGACATTATGTTAAGTGTTTGTTTGTGTGCTAGATATCAGGTTGCACCCAAAGAAATCCACTTAAATGCTGTGAAGAAAATCTTTACGTACCTAAAAGAACAACCTAAGCTAGGGTTATGGTATCCTAAGAACATGGATTTCACTCTCAAAGCATTCACAGACAGTAATTGTGGAGGCTGAGATCTAGACAAGAAATCAACATCGGGTGGATGGAAATTTCTAGGGACATACTTGTCTCTTGGCAATGCAAAATGCAAACATGTGTGTCAACCTCTACTGCAGAAGTTGAATACATTTCTGCTTCAGCATGTTGTGGTCAAGTCCTCTGGATTCAGAATCAAATGCTGGACTATGACGTTACCTTCATGGAAACTCCTATGTGTGCTGACAACACAAGTGTCATCAGCATCACCAACAATCCAGTAAAGCACTCAAAGACAAAGAATATTGAAATCAGGTATCATTTTATTAAAAAAAAATTCAGAAAAGAAGTTAATCAAGTTATATCATGTTCCAACTGAAACCCAACTAGAACCCAACTAGTTGATTTATTTACTATACCTTTTGATGAGACAAGATTCTTCTACCTCATCACGGTCATTGGTATGATGAACTTTGATTAAAAGTTAAATTGCTTTCATTAACTATGTATAAAACTTGTTTTTAATACTGTCTTCTGTCATTAAAGAAAAATTCTAAAGGTCAATCAAAATAATAAATTTCTTATAACTAGAACTTTACGGTTCAAAATTATGAAAATTGACCTTAGAACCATTTTAAAATCATTTTTTTTGTGCAACCGGCATAACCTACTGGGATAACCTTGAGAATACTACATCTGGGATAACCTTTGAAGAGTCCTTGAGCCACAACCTGAATAAGTGGTGTGTGCTGAGGTGTTTTGAAAATATGGTAGTTTTTCAAACCTGTGTAGCAGCTAAAGCTTTTAAATCTATAATACCTGATTTACTTGACAACTACCATTTCACCACATTACACGGGCAAGTATACCCATCGTGGGCAGTATAGTAGAGGTAAGTTGAATCGGGGTCGATCAGGACACAATGGAAAATGAGAGCTCCCAGTACTCAACCTTTGTTGACGATTAACCAAACTCTATCTTTTGGTTTTTAGAAAATAGGTCAGTAATATATGTATGTGTGTGTGTGTGTGTATATATATATATATATATATATATATATATATATATATATAATGGGTTTTGATTTTTAAGTAGTCATTATCAATATTGACTGGAGAAACATACCATTAACTTGTAATCGAGTCATTGCGTTATAACGTTGCTTTAAGATTGTTTATCAGTGGAAGACCAACCACCTTTCGGAATCTCAGGCTGATTCACCATCTCCACTATCAATCGTCTACGAGGAGTACGAACGTCGTGGGAAGGTTCCACTGATAAACAAACAAAGTGGTATAATGCCACTTACTTACGGGGTCCCTCAAACCGGCCAACTTACCGTACTCGACACGCCGTCATGAACCAGCAGGGGAACAACCCTGCGTGCCAGATTATTTTATTATGAAAATGATCTTTTTAAGGGACTAAGGTCCGTTTCTTCCATGCACTGCTCTCGCGCATGCACGTCCGGCGTAACCAGAGCCAAGTTCATAAACACGTACCATCTCGGCTTCCGTGAAGTGACAAAATATTACCAACCCCTATTCCCAACCAAATACTTTTAGCCCGCACTTGCGTGGTCAGCCGAGTTTGCTTACATAGACATAAGGACCTCGAACGTATCATGTAGCATGGGGCGCGAGTCACCTTCCGGATCATGCATCGTCCCCCGACCGGGTGTCACAAGTCCGGCCTTTGGGATTTTGACTCCCCAAATGGTTTGTGCTACGTAGAGCACGCTTGGTTCAGAAAATCAGTAATACACTTTCAATAAAAAGGGTTTTCACAAGGTTATTAGACACACCTTAAAACGACTTTATAAAGATAACTCGAATACTCATTAAATGTTAGTAACCTCACGTCAAGTGCAAGAGTTGAGCTAATCATTGCTGACTAGCTTAAAGATGTGCCAGGTAGTAAACGAAGAATGTCATAGACAAAATGCTTTCATTTACTAATGATGGTTATAGTTCTTACAGATTCTGACATACTTAAAGACTCGAAAAACGCCAAGTGGCTCGACTAATCTAAAAGTGGAAGAGAAAAGGAAAGAATTAAGCGAGTTGAGAAATGAGGTGAGGTAAGCTTTTATAGGCAAAATCTGGTTAGCGGCACGGGGCGTGCCAGGATGGGCACGGGGCGTGCTGTGTCAGGCGGTAGGTTTTTGTCTTCTTCTGTCATCAGTGACACGGGCCGTGCTAGGCTGGGCACGGGCCGTGCCGTGTCAGGGAGGTCAGCGGCGTGGGGCATGATGTGTCAGGAGCACGAGTATGCTGAATCAGAGGTGGATCCGGGTCGGGCACGGGTCGTGCTGAGGCTGCTTTATTCCAAAGTTAGCATTTTGTTCACTTTTCTGCAAGATTCTGCTTCTTTTGGTATTTTAACCTCAGAAAACCTGAAAAACTAAAAAGAAAATAAAATCGACTTGTTTTGATGTTAGTAGTTAGGTTTATTCCCGATAAGTGAGTAAATTTCATAATAAAAATACGTATAATTTAGTGTTTATCAATAAGTGTACTGGTGTAATCTCAACTGAGGTAATCGTCATTGGGTTAACCTTTACCGAGATAACTCCATATGGATAACTTGAACTCAACCTTTGAGGTAACTTTGTTAAGAATCATCTTTACCGAGATAACTCTTATCAGGGTAATCTCTACCGGGTTAAGTTCAACTGGCATAATAATACCTAGATATTTTAGGTTTCCTTAACCTCAAGGTAATCTTTTAATATTAAATTTTGCACCCTGAGGTCTATCCGCTAAATATCTCTTTATGTTAGCTGTATTGTATTGTGACGTACACCCTACAAAAGCGTTGACTATTGGATAAACTGTCAGGCATGACTTTTATGGTACCCCACTTATACCTTTTTTAGTAACCATTTATCTCTCTTAAAAACATTCAAAAGGCGTTTTCGAGCCCTAACCGCAACTCTGTTCCTTTTCCTCAAATTTCAACTCTCTCTAACTTGCAACTCTCTCCAAACATCCCAAAATCACTCATATTTTCTCAGATTAACTCATCAAGAATGGCACGAAAGAAGAAAACAACCAAGAGAGAAGGATCCTCGGCCCAAAAATCTACGTGGTTCCCTGAACACAACATTGTGGCGCTTTTCGTCAAGAATGAGCAGTCTACTCCTTTTCACAAGATGATCGGTTATCTCCTTGAATTGAATCCACATTTTGCTCTGAAGGTAAACCCACCAATCTGTAGAGAACACATTGAAGAATTATGCTAGAGGCAGTTGCAACTCAAGACCTATGGATTCGACATGCATTCTTTGGAGTGACAGGATCAAATAATGATATCAACGTACTCAACCAGCCCCCGATATTTAACCAAGTCTTAGATGGGAATGCTCTCGAATATATATGCCTTTGAAGTGAATGAAAATGTGTACACAAAAGGGTACTACCTTATAGATGATATCTAAAATGAATGGGCAACACTAGTGAAGAGTTTCTCATATCCCCCTAATAACAATGAGAAAATGAAATACTACAAAAAACGACAAGAAGCTGCAAGAAAGGATGTGGATAAAGCCTTTGTTGTGCTTCAATTGAGGCGGAGAATTATACGAGGTCCATCAAGAAGTACTAGATTACCGGTAACTGGTAATATAATGAAGGCATGCGTTATACTACATAATATGATTGTAAAGGATGAAGACGATGTCATACATTATTGGTGCATGAAGAGTAGGAGACTGACCCACCGACATACAACAATGGAGCACTAGAACAATTTCAAGCACATCTTTAAAGATTCAGGAATGTGCGTAACCAAGAGGCTCACCATGAACTTCGAAATGATCTCGTAGAACATATCTTAGCCAATAGGCTACACTAGCTTGAGATTGGTGCTTTTAATATATATTCTAGTATTGTCTTTTATTTTTAAGTTTCAAATTATATTCATTATATTTTTAATGTAAAGCAAATTAGAATTTATGGTTGTTTCACTTAAATATTTGGAAAATTGGATTCTAATAATCTCAATTTTTATTGTTGGTCAGTAATAATCTCACCTTTAAATATCTTTGCCACCAGTCCCAACTTTCAACCTTATTTTCTTTGTTGGACCCTACGCTATTTTTTATAACTCCTTTAAACATCTAATGAGGGATAATAATTGTCAGATGTGATGAGGGTGTTTAAAAAGGTATTACATGTCATCTGTCATGTCGTAAGATGTTTAACGGTGTTAAAAAAATAACGGATGGTCCAACAAAAGAAATAAGGTTGAAAGTTAGGACTGCTGGCAAAGATATTTAAAGCTGAGATTATTGCAAGCCAACAGTAAAAAGTTGGGATTATTAAAATCTAATGTTCCTAAATATTTTAATTGTTTTTATTTTTATTTAATTATTTAAGTTGTAAATAAATAATTTATAAATTAATTATATTATATCATTATATAAAACAAATAAATTAATATTTTAGATAAAATTCTTATATAAATATAAGGAATTAATATTAGATAAAAAATGGTGATATGAAAATAGAGAAAAGTTTATGGGAATGGATGTCTTGGGGCCAAAACCTGTTTATGTGAAGTGCTAGAGAAAAACTGATGTGTCATGCTGACTAGACAGCCCTTGAAAAGAGCTAGTATCAGTGTTGCGCGTAGTCTAAGTTCTTGAGACCCTAGGTTATGTGATTTCCATTTGTTAGATTGTTTTGAGAAATGGCCTTTTGGGATGGCTCTTGATGTTTTTTATATATGACTATTGTGTAGACATATTTTTAAGTATTCTGAACTTTGAAGTCTTCATATTAGAGGTGCACATTTCATTTTTTTTAGAGAACCGGTTTCAGTTCTAGTCAATGCGAGTCAGAGCAGTTCGGTTCTGAACCGACTCGGGTTAAAAAAAAGTTGGAACCTATGTGACAGGTTCGATTCGGTTCTGAATGGCTTCCTTTGAGGACCGATTCTGGAACCGGTTTTTAAACAAAGCATTCATTTGAAATATTTGATGCGAGAAATAAAACACAAAAATTTAAATTTCATTAAATTTTAAAATTATAGAAACTACAACATACGGATAAACTAAAGAAGACACACGATTTCAAATTAAAAAAACCACGATTACGATATGAAATACAATAATATTATTTTACACTTTATTCGCCCTCGTGTTGTAGTGGTCAAATATCTTCGTCAGAACTATTTGGGCTGACGCGAACAAACATATCAAAAGCTTCTTCATAGGAAAGTGGATCGTTTGCAAGAGCCACCTAATTTATGTGAATTCTTTCTTCAAGAGTAGTTTCGCCTACAAAAGTAGAAACATGTATATCTTCCACCGCGTCCAAATGACTCCTTCAAGCAAATACACATCTCTATTAAAGCCGAAGTTAGCCTTATTCTTCTTAACGATAATAGCCTATCACTAAGAGAAAATCTCAAGCAACTCGATCATTTCGTTAGTACATTGTCAACCCCCATCCGAGAAAGGTATAGCTCGAGCTTACGATGCAAGATGACCATGAAAAATCTTTAAAGTTTCTATTTGTTTTAAAGCACTTTGAAACATTTTGAAAGTAAAATTCTATCATGTAGGCATGTCCCAATTTGGTCCCAGACAAACGGAATTCATATCTTGACACAATTTTCTATATTTAATATATCCTTCTCTACTTTGTTTAAAAATTGGGCATAGCATGTTTCAAAAATCCATTTTCAAATCACAAACTTCTTCAACATTAAGACCATCTTGCAAAATCAAATTTATAATACGTGCACCATATCGACTATGGAAAAATGCCCCGCTTCAAATCAATTTATATTCTATTTTTAATTTTTCAACGACCATAGTGTTGTTTGAAGCATCATCAAAAGACATGAAAAATATTTTTTTTCATATTTAAAAGTTTTTATTACGTAATCTAATAATTGAAAAATATTTTCTCCTGTGTGTGGATATCCATAGCATTCAAATGCAACCGTATGTTTCATCATTTACCACGATGAAGGATCTATACAACGAGTGGTAACACAAATGTACGATTTTAGTAAATTGTGAGAAGCCAACCAAATACCGGTAGTTAAGTTTACACCGGTTTGTAAGTTTTCAAAAAGTGTAATTAAATATTTTTTTTGTAACGTTTCATAGTTTTAAACAATCACGTTTAAGAGTAGTGCGACTTACTTGAGTGTAGCGAGGTTGGAGAGTATCCCAAATCAAACTTGTTAAGCGAGGGTTGTCGAAGTGGTCAAAGGGTAAAGATTCTTGAATCACACACTTTGTCATTCGATCATGAGCCATACTTAAGTCGAAATTAAATGTCTCATTGACTCCCAGCCGTGCTTGATCGGGAGTCGGGTTTCCTATCTTCGCATTGCAAGATTGAGATTGATTCATAAGTTTTCTCAAAGTGGAGTTTGCGCCCGCATCAAGAAGTTGACCACAACAATGGCAACATGCTTCTTGACCATTGTTTAACATTTTGCATAAGTCGAAATCGCACCAAACTTTCTGGTTTCTCGTTGTTTCCAATATCCTCACAATAACATTGCTTGATGATGCACAAACACTAGGGGTGAGCAAAAAAACGAAAAAACTAAACCGAAACCGAAAAAACCGACAAAACGGAACCGAAAGAGAAACCAAACAAAAAAACCGAACCGAAAGTAACGGTTCGGTTTCGGTTTCATGTAGAATAAAAACCTAACCGAACCGAAAAACCGAACCGATAAAAAAACCGAACCGAACCGAGGGCCTATGTGTAAATTAGTATTTTAGGAGGGTCATTCTAAACTTTAAACCGTAGTTTCATTCTAAACTAGTTTCATTTTTCAGGAACACCAAACATCCAAACGAAGTCACGACACTAATGACGATATCAGTTAGCATCGTCCTTTCATTTGAAGTCGCGACACTATCCGTTGAATTTAAAACCACTTTATTTTGTATGGTTACGCGTGTCATGTGCGCCTTTTGTTTTTTTAATTTATGTTACGACTGTAGTTGTTTGTTACTATTATGTAATTATCTTTTTAGACTAGACATTTAAAGTTTAAAAGTATATTAACCACATACTATAAAAAAAACCGCAACCAAACCGAAACCGAACCGAAACCGAAAAAAACCGAAAAAACCGAACCGAAAAAAAACCGACGGCTAAAAATATAGTTCTAACTTCCAACGGCTATAGCCGTTAAAAAAGACTATGTTTGTTCAGCTCATTTTCAACACCAGGAACCAGTTCTCGAATCGGTTCTTGGACTGGTTCTTGCCCAAACTGATACGTCGATTCGCATCGATTCTTTACTGAAAATCCTAAAATCAGTTATGAACTGATTATTCCAAATGATTATAGACCGATAGACCAGTTCTTCTGAAAACGGTTCGAGAGTGGTTCCTGTTTATTTGTGCACCTCTACTTCATATGGTAAATACTCTTTAAAATATAAGTAGTTTTTTTAGACTTAAGTACTATTTGAGTCCGTGTGGTTTAGCGATTTTAACTAGTTGAGTCCAATTTATGAATTTTTAACAAATTTGACCTGGGGTTGATTTTTCACTACCCTTTGAGTACCTTGTGCCCACAGACGTTAATTGTCCCGTTAACCTGGCCCTCACGTGCAAACCACACGAGGGTACTTTCGTCCGAAAAAAACAACTAGCTCATTTATTCCCTTTATTCTCATTTCCTCACACACTTCAACCACACTCCTCCGATTCTCTCTATCTACCTCCGATCACTTTTCCCTCCAAAGTTTTTCCGTTCGGTGTCGATTACTCATGCAAATAATCGATAGTGCTTGAAATATCAAACTCTTGAAGATGGTTTATAGAATGTGGCAAGTTCGTGACCCTGAAGTCTATGATTTCGACCCGTATGAGATTTACGATACATTTTCATATTTTTGTATGTAATGTTTAGTTTAAACCTTAACGTTGAGTTTGTGAGTTTTTAAAAAAATCGTGTTTTGATTTCAGCTAATGAACCTTCCCTGTTTACGCTGAAAGTATTTCATGGTGGAGAATTTATTGAGAATCCAGGAAGGAAGTACATAAATGGTAAGGTTGGATACATTGACATGGTTGATTCAGATGAGTTCTCGGTCCATGAGTTTGATCTTATGATCCAATGTTTAGGATATGCTAAAGAAGATGATATTTACTATTACTATAGGATCCCAACTGAGGATTTGAATCTAGATTTAAGACCTCTAGGGAATGACAGGGATGTGATTGATCTATTTAAGTATGTGGTAAGTTATAAGGTGATTTCTATCTTTACTGAACATGGAGGTACCACTTTAAACACATATTTTATGCAAAATGATAACTTTTCAAATGTTGTAATTGAGGAGATTGTTGATGATATGCCCGGTCATACTGTCCCATCTGTTGATTCTAGTAGTAGGTTGTTACAAATATGGTGGAATTCCAATGTTTTGCAAGATGAGATAGTAAATGAGATAGATGTGCATGAGGGGAATGAATTGGCATCTGCTAATGTAGAAGGTGATAATGCAGAAGGTGATAAGGTATTTCAAGTAGAAGCAGATGAGATAGATGATCCTTTTGATGGGCTTGATGACATAATTGGGACTGCTACTCAGGATGCAAATGCATCTGCTTATAATGTATTTGATGAACATGCAACTGGTTCTAATGCAAATGTTGATATGATCTCCCCAAGACTGATGAGATATTCTTGGCTCAATTTATGCATCAATATGCACAAGATCAAGCTGATGATGGATATAATGGTGAGGATTGTCACACCCCAATTTTCTTAATTCAGCGGAAGTCTTACGTGGCGGTGTTCAAAGTTGGTAACCCATGCGTTTTAGTAACTAGTAATATAATAAAATATAAAAACAACATTTTATTTATCAATGGATAACACAGTCATCCATGTTACGGTCCCTTACATCATCATTACTAAAACGTTTACATTAAGTACAAAAGAGAACACACAACAACTTCGTCTTTGGTATACCGGGTCCATTTCTCAAGACAAGCATCATGTACCTAAAAAAGGCATTAACAAACGGTGTCAACCAAAAGGTTGGTGAGTTCACAATTTAATTCCACAATCACCGTATAGATCCCTTGATTACATTTCCAATTATTCTTATTCTCTTTCCCACATTTCATTTCACTTTATACCAAATAATGAGTTTAGCGACAAGTATGGTTCATAAGCTAGCTAGGCATTATGATGTACAATTAAACGTTAAGCTCTAAATCAACGCTAGACCAATGTTCGAAAGTATTTACCACCCTGTTGCGCGACCAGAGCGACTGATCAGTGGTATGGGGGTCAACCCGATAGATCTATCAATACCTCTCACGCTTCTTTTAATGATTCTAGACGGCAGACTTATTGCACCATACTTTTTACAATTTTGCACCATACTCTTTGCAATTTTGGCCAGGCTCATCTTTTTATGAGCGTCCATACCATTACTTATGTTTAATCATACCCACACATCCATTTGTCAACTCAATTTTCCCAATTAACTTTATCCCACTTTAATTTAACTTTAGTAAAAACGTGTATTAAAAGAGGGATTCGAGTGAACTCACATTTGCTTGTAAGTACTAGCTTGGCTTCTAAATAAGCAAATTCAGGTATCTTGGTCCTATTTTTATTAGGATCAGATTAGTTAGGCAATTCTACTTAACTAATGTGACAAATTCTGAATTTTCAAACTATTCGAGCAAAATGACGATTTGCCCTTATTCGACTAATTCCAACACATAAAGCAAAAAGAACTAATCTTTATACATGAAACTTTATGCTAAGGATTAATATAAGTTGTTAAACTTAATTAACATTATTCCAAATATTTTAGCACTTATTTTCTAATTTTTCTCTATTTTTCTCTATTTTATGCTTAATTACCCGTTTTTACGGCTTTTTCGATGACGGGTTTTATCCAATTTTTCTCCAATACTTAAGTTTATATTTCCACATCATTTTTATATGTTTCCTAAACATTATAAATCTGTTCCAAGTCTTTTAGCTACCGATCTCATTTATTTTCCCATTTTATACCTTATTTTACTAATTTTACACGTTTTATTGCATTATTTTCATCGTCTTAAGGGTTCGGGTGCCATTTTTATCTAGGTTTTTAATTATTCTCACTTATATTAGTTTTCTACTGTCCAAAATAGGTCCTCAATTTATTTCATATTATTTCTCCAATTTATTCTATTTTTAAGCATTTTTAGCCTTTTTAAGCATATAAATTCCATTTTAATTATTAAATAAATTCCAAAAATTCTAGAAAATTTTTATAACTCATATCTACTGATAACTAATATTCCTTTACTGACCAAACTAGATTTTTTGGATTTTTGACATTTTTTTACATTTTCCATTCATTTAATGCATTTAAGGCTTTAAAAAGTCTTCTCCTAATCATTACTTTATCTCCATTCCTTTACACCAAGTTTTTATTACAAGATTTGGTGACTTTTCACCATAAATAATCTGATCTCTTTTTAATTTTTATAATTTTTATCCACTTTATATAATACTCACATATTTATGTATAAAAATTTCAAGTACTATATATTTAATGTATACCACTCGTGTTCCTCATAACCGACCATTATAGGCGGAATTACCATGAGAAATAGTCACGGGGTTTATATTAGTGACAATCGTTACCGACCGTGTAGGCGTCATTGACGACCATGAGGCGGGTTTACTACAATTGTGACACTAAATCTTTGTTTTATTTAACATTTTTGTTTCAAATACAAGTATACACATATATATATATAATTTTCGGATTTTTAATAAAATCCAAGGGTTTCATACCCTTATTTCATGTAGATTTATATCATCAACATCATTCCAAGATCAATAATATAATCAAAAACACATGAAATCACATAAAATCACATAAAATCATGATTTCTATACATGCATGTGTCATTAATGTTACTAGTTTAAGTTTTCCTTCAAGAACTTGTTGTTTCATCTTTGATTATCCATTTGATCTTTACTAAAACTTAAGTTTAAAGCTTAGATTTAACATGCATATGAGTTGTTAGATGATCAAACCCTAACTTCAAATTCAACACACACTTACACACACTAACACACACTTCACGATTTTTGTGTGTGTAGGTGGGGTTTTTCACACAAATCTTTGTGTGTTGAAGCCTAATCCTTTCAAATCTACCATAACTAATCAAGAGTTTGATGTTGGATCTTAGATTTGGAAGTGGGTTTCGAGATTTTGAAGATGAAATGAGGTGGGTTTTGTTACCTTGTAGCTAGAGGATGAAGAATGTTCTTGATGTTCTTGAGATTTGAAGAAATGGATGAAGATTTGAATATTCAAGAGTTATGTGTGTGTTTTAGAGAGAGAGATCAAGTGAAAAATGAAAGTGAGGAGGGGGTTGGGGGTTCTCTCGGCCGAACATATATAGAGAGAGGGAGAGATTGAAATTTTTTTTTTATTATTTACGAGTTGGTGACCCGCCCGCGCGTTGCGGCGGGCTACCCTCGTTTGTTTTAGTAGTTTTAGTTCACTTTTGTTGATGCAAGTAAGTAATAAACTGATTATATTCATGCCGGTTTCCCTTGACTACATCGTTTACGGGGTTTGATTTGTGGAGGTAGGATATTAAAAAAAGTCAACCTAGTGATGTTAGTGTTGTTTTTTTTTCTTCATGATACAGTGACATTTACAAAATGTGCACTTTTGAGCTTCCTTACTGTGGCTGCTTGTCATCTGTATTTGTTTATGTTTGTGTTATTATAGGGATAATGAATGAAAGATATGGTTGTTATTAGAAAGTTTTTAAATATATATTAACCTGGTGAGTGTACTTTTTAAGCACTCGAACTTCAAGCAAAAATGGATCGTCCTCTGCAATCACATCAGCTATTCCTTTAGAGGACATTGTGTTCCAAAGTAGTATTCTGTTGCATAAGCAAGTGGTTAGTAAAAGAAAGTTATGTAGTACCTACGATGTTAATGTATGTATATGTGTATCTGGCTATGAAATATGAATAAGAAAAGCTATTCTTGTTTGTGTCTCTCCATTACATTTAGGCAACCCGGCTTGAAAATATAAATAAGAAAAGTTATTCATGTACCTGTCTCTCTATTTCAGCTAAGAAATTTGTATATATTATATAAACTTTTAGGCAACATCTTATAGATTTAGAATATTTTCTTTCAGAATACCCCTTTTGAAACAAATGATATTGATCGGTATGTTGTATGAGACAATGTTAAAACACAATTCCAAAAGCTTTGAAATACATAGGAAGTCAAACAAAGTAAATAAACTCCAAACTGGCATGGACTTTCCAACCTTAGAAACAAAACTATACACTGTTAAAGATCAGACAATGCAAGTCCTAAACAATTGGATTTGGTTAAAGGAAAACTATATGAGCTTTAAAAGTAACCTAAGAGATGGATATGACAAACAAATTTTAACCAAATGAATTTGCAAATAACATCCACAATTCCAGTAAGAAATAAATGAACCTGCAACATTACACCCTAAGAGATAGATTTCGCTAACACTCAACCCTGTTTTCTTCAATCATTTAGACTTTTTTACTTCTATAAAAAACAGTAAAATGCAATCTTTTTAAAGGTTGTTCAAAGGTTATCATAGTTATAATTTTTGCACTTAAGATAAAAATAAAGAATTGCAAACTTAGAATGCCAATACATTTCAAGAACGGTAAATCAAGACGCCTCAGACCTCACATATGGATTTATGGTATCTGCATATCGATAGCACCTTCACCTACATGGGTCAAAACTATACCAACATCATCAATTATCTATAGCTATAACATCCCTTTGTTTATATCCCTTGGAAAGAGAAGCAAAAATGGTCAACAATCATACAAAAATTAAAATCAAAATGAAGATCTAAGAAGTGGTTCTTACCAGCTTTTACCTACTGCTATTCCCCCAACTAAAAATTTAAGCTTAACACTTGCAAAGAAAAAAAACTAACATAAGCAAACACATTATGTACTATTCCCCTACCTCTAAAGATCTTTATAAACAGAAAGTTCTAATTTACAAAACAACAGTAAGCATCAAGAATCAAAATCTAACCCATTATCCCATTTCAGAATGACGTCCAGTGATAGACCACAAAAGTTGTATAACCAATACAAAAGCAGTATGCCTAGAAGGCAAGACTATTAAAACCTTTACCTTTCAAGGAAATTAAAAAATGGGAAAACAATCAGAACATGTTTAGAAAAATACAGTGAAAGCCAAATAATTTGGCAACCAGATTTGAGTTGCAAATCCCATTAAAATCACAAATCTGAGTTGCAAATAAAGAAAACCCAAAAGCTTAACAGGTAAAACACCATTTTCTACAGAAAATCGAAGAAGCATATATAATCACATAAAGAATTTCAAACCAAACGACTCAAAATTAAACATGCTACACAGATAAATGAAATATTAGCAGAAAATATAAGTGAAAGCCTATACCGAAAATCGGAGTGGAAGTGTATTTACTCGGAGAATAGAGGAGAAACGTAGCGCACAACAACAAAGAAGGGTCAAACAACTTTCACCTGTAAAATGTCAAAGCAACGATAAGAGAAACTGCAGCATCGACCATGGACTGACGCATTAAACCAGAAACGAAGGGAGAATTGCGAACCAGAACATTTACATACTGAAAACTGTGAAGAAATAAGGGTAAATTGTCACTGGCGTTATCACATCTGTGCAGTAGAAGTTGAAGCCAAAAAGAAATCGAACCATACCACTGCATTTATTGCAAGGTATGCTGATTAGAACATGACTATACGGTCCTTTCTCTCATCTGTGCTTCAATTAAGAGGAAATCCTCATGAATCTACTGAAACGTACAGTGAACAGGAAACAACTATGCAGCATGTGAAATCTACTGAAATCTCGGGGAAAAGATATTCATGTGATGTACGACTGAAGTGTCGGTGAAAAGAGATCATATCATTGAAAATAAAAAGAAAATGGAAAAAGTATTGCACGTGTCATGCAGACACAGAAGAATGGTTATGAAGAGTTAAATATGTGTGTGTATAAGTCATTGTGTTTTGTATAATTATATAATGTTGTGTGTGTGTATATATAAGTTATTATTATTTTTAATAAGCAATCATAACTTATCAAAACTTTACACAACATATCAATTCTCCATTTAATATAACTTGTCTTACACACTTATACATATATACATATATACGAAATAATTATATCAAAATTCATAATTTTAAATTACGCTCAGAACCGTATAACTATTTTTCAGTTTCGTCGTACTTGGTCGGAGACCAAAAGTAGTGACGTTTTTACACGGTTCAAATTTATTATTAGCGTAATTTTCTCTAATTTATCACCAACCGAATGTATAACCTTTTCTAAAGGTTCTAACTCATATACATTCATAATTTAAAACCAAACGAATTATTTTATTCGTTTCATTAGCCAGTTCACATTTACGAGACTATAATATTCAAATAATCAACATAATCATAATTAATTCTAAATAAATCCAAATAAATCCTAAATTATCATTTCTAATCTAAAATTAAAGTGACGGGTGTCACAAGGATGAGGCTGGGAATACTGATGAGGATGGAGACAGTAGTGGTCATGATGAGGATGGAGATAGTAGTGGTCATGATGAGGATGAAGATAGTAGTGACCATGGAGATGTAGATAAGGATCAGGATGGGGATAATGACTCAGATTATTTCGTTGATGAAGAGAATTTGATTGAGGGTGTGGAGGAAGATATGGAACATTATAGAGTTACAGTTGATCCTGAGGATGTTGTTGAGCAAAATGATGATGAGGAAGTGGAGGAATTGGACTTTGATGAATATGTTAGTGCACATGATGATGAAAATGATTGTCCATTGACAAAAGCAATAAAGAATGCTAATTTGAAGAGAAATAGACCAAAGGAATGTTCAACAGGCAATTTTTTTATGGGTCAAATGATAGGTACTAAACAAGAAGTAAGGTCTGTTGTTCTTAAGCTAGCTGTGGAGACTAGGAAGCAACTAGTTTTTAGGAAAAACAACCTCAAAACAATCCGTGTGGTATGTTATGGGCCAAATCTAGAAGAAATATGTAAAGAGGGGCAAAAAGGGTATTCTACTCATATTGGAGAATCTTCCAAAGCCGGCGGGTCCCAACAAAAAATAGCATCCAAAGTGGGTAGTTGTCCATTAAAGAAAGTAAAGAAAATCAGATTCCCCAAACCTAGTTGCCCCTTTGCTTTGCAAATATCAAGGATAACTACTGAAGAAGCTTGGTGTGTTAAAACAATCAAAGGAGTTCACAAATGTTTGAACACAAGGGATCTAAGGCTCTATACAGTGTTAGCTATTGCTAGAGATATTGAAGACCTCATTGAGTCAAACCCCTCAATACCTCTGAAGTCTCTACAGAACTTGTTACAGAAGAAGAATCAGGTGAACTTACACTTACAAAAAGTTTTTAGGGCAAAAGATATGGCTGTTAAGAAAATACAGGGTGATTACATAATCAGTATGGTTGGTTAAGGGGGTATAGTGAAGAGATTCTTAGATCCAACCCAGGTTTAACAGTAAAGATTGATGTTGAGAGTGAATGTAACCCATCCAGTCCTACAAGGCAATTCAAGAGGATTTATATCTGCTTTAAGGCTATGAAGGATGGTTTCAAAGCTTGTGGGAGAGACATTTTAGGATTGGATGGTTGTTTCATGAAGGGTCCATATCCTGGGCAAATATTAACTGCAGTTGGAGTTGATTCTAACAATGGTATTTATCCAGTTGCTTATGCAATAGTAGAAGCTGAAACATTAGCATTATGGACTTGGAGTCTGGAGAATCTTGGAGATGATTTGGATTTGACTGCCTCTTCCAATTTTAGCTTCATTTATGATAGGCAGAAGGTAATTTGGTATCATTAATTGTGAGTGTTTTGATTTCATAAATTACAACTCTTCTAAATAATCTCTTTTATTAATATATACAGGGAATTATTCCTGCTTTGAAAAAGGTTTTCCCGGCTGCTGAGCATAGGTATTGTGTGAGACATATCCATGACAATATGAAATCCAAATAGAGGGGCAACACTTACAGGGATATGCTTTGGAAGACTGCTGGTCTAAGAACAATTCCACAGTTTGATAATTCTATGGAAGCAATCAGAAATGTAGATGATGGTTTGTATCAGTGGTTGAAGGAAATCCCTCCAAAACATTGGAGCAGAGCTCATTTCAGTGATATGTTATAAAATCATTAACTTACTTAAATATATCTGCTGAGTATGTTATGTTTTCTAATGTTGTATACATAAATTATGCAGAAAGACCACAATGTGATGTGTTGCTGAACAACCTTTGTGAAGTGTTCAATAAGCAGTTGGTTGGGGGCAGAGACAAGCGCATATTTACATGTTTGGAGTTCATAAGGGAGTAATGTTGGAAAACATATTTACTTAATATATATATGTGTGTATGTCACATATATATCTAATATAAATATGTCTATTGTGGCCTTAAATCATTTATCTTAATTGATCAATTACCTTAATACCCCTATCATATGGCATTTATTTGATGGACATAATTGCCCTTAATGAGAGTTAGGGTTTCCCCTTGGGTGTATATATAAATAAGGAGACTAAATGGAGAGCCACCAACACATGATGATCATTCCAATCACCATAAACACACACACTTAAGGAAATTTTCGGCTCTCCCTCTTCTTCTCCCTAATATCGATTCCATCCTCACATACACCCTAAACGGGAACCAAGATCTACAAGATGGATGACTTGAAACCTTCGGATCTCAATCAAATCTCGACGGGTAAGTGTTTAATCTTCATCCGTCTATTTTCTCATTGCAACTTCAAGATCCGTTCAACATCTGGCATCAGAGCATCTGTGTTGCTTAAATGGATCCATAAAGTTGCAAGCTTTACGTTAAAAATCACGAAAGTAAACCGGTTTCTTCACCTCACAAACCCTAAGTGCGTTTCTAACCATAAAAACGCAAAAAGGTTAAGTTTTTTCACTAAAATCATGTTTTTCTATGAACTTCTCGAATAGATCTTGAAACCCTAATTGATTTCGTGCCTAAAAACACTGTTTACGTGAAAATATTCACGTTCCTTGTGCCTCAAGTTAAAGCGTATGCGCCTCAGACCCAGCTCAGATCGTTAAGACCAAAAACGATGCCCAGATCGTTAAGGCAAAATGAGCCTGATCGTTACATGGGCAAGTCGTTAAGACTTCTGTTAGCCTGATCGTTACATGGTCAGATCGTTAAAGCCAAAATGAGGCAGATCGTTAAGGCCAGATCGTTAAGGCCAAATTTGAGCCTGATCGTTAGTGAGCCAGATCGTTAAGGCTAAATGAGCCAGATCGTTACATGTTGATCGTGAAGGACAATGAGGGCAGATCGTTTAAGCAGCCCAAATCGTTAAGATCATTAGCAGCAGATCGTTAACGATCCTTAAAACGTACAAACGATCTTGAAGTGTACAC
The DNA here is from genome assembly GCA_039602395.1 of Deinandra increscens subsp. villosa. Classification (NCBI taxonomy): domain Eukaryota; kingdom Viridiplantae; phylum Streptophyta; class Magnoliopsida; order Asterales; family Asteraceae; genus Deinandra; species Deinandra increscens. The sequence goes on along the minus strand of JBCNJP010000264.1, from coordinate 8,691 downwards.
GCTTATCTGAAACGTACACTAACGCCCGAATGTACGCTAACATCAACCGTACACTAATTCTCGAGCATATACAAACGTGAACCTTATGTGATTAAACGTAAACCTTATTTACAAAACTAAGTTAGTTTTATGACTTTACAAAACTAAATAAGATTAGTTCATTAACTTGACATCTTAGAATTAGTAGTAATTCTGGCCAAAGCTGATTTGCTACCTCACTAAATGTCTAACAAGTTAACTCATATGAATTACACTAATCTTTTTGCTTAACTTGATAACATACTTAAAACCTCGATTCTGGCCAAAGCTGATTCGTTGTTTTCATAATGATTATCAACTAAAATCAAGCATCCGCCTTACACATACAATTGTTACTTTTCTGGCCAAAGCTGATGAGTTGCAGTTGTATTCAGCGAAACTAATTTGTACATAAGGCTTAGATGTGTCATTTTTGGCCAAAGCTGATGTGATACATCACTTTATGCACATAACCCTTATTTTGTTCATAATGCTTAGATGATAGGCGAGTAACCAAAGCGAAAGCTGACTCATTTAGGTAGAACCTTAGTCTATTAGTTTTGGTGATTATAATAGACTTTATCACAACTTACTTGCTTCATAATTATGGTCCTTATTTATGCCTGCTTATTATTATTATTATTTCTTATCCACTAGTTGCCTTAATCTTCTTTACTTAGTATCTTATTTGTCTCATTCTTGTCCACTCTAAGCCTCGACTTTCGGAGTTGAAACGCTAACTGGAACCAACTTCGCTTCTTGGAAGGATTCCATGAAGTTGTCTCTTGGCATTTTAGGTTTCGATCATGCACTCCTAATCGATGCCCCTCCAGCCCCTACTGAAAAGAGCACTACTGAAGAGAAGGCTGCTCATGAGAAATGGGAGAGGTGCAACAAGATGTGCCTTCTGATCATGAAGAAATCTATCGATCTTGCCATCAGGGGAGCCATACCAGAATCTGATAACGCCAAGCAGTACTTTACTTCTGTGGAGGAATACTACAAAGGAACCTCAAAGGTGCATGCTAGCAGCCTCATTCTCAAGCTGATAACTTCTAGATACGATGGAAAGGGCGGTATTCGTCAGCACCTAATGATGATGAATGATCTTGCTAACAAACTCAAGGCCTTAGACATGCCGATTGGTGAGACTTTCGTGGTTCACTTCATCATGACCTCTCTTCCTGCGTCTTTTGAAACTTTCAAGGTCAACTATAATGCTCAGAAAGATAAATGGAAGATGAGCGAGTTGATTGAAATGTGCGTACAAGAGGAAGAACGTCAGAAGCTTGACAAACCAGAAGTTGCTTATCTGATGACTGCCAATTCCAACAAGCGGAAGGGAAAGTTCACTCAAAGGGAACAACCTAAGGTTCAGAAGAAGGATGTGGGTGCATCTTCCAGCTCTAACAACTCCAAGGATAAGCCTTACTGCAAATTCTGTCGCAAGAATGCACACAGACAAAAGGATTGCAAAGCTTTCAAGGAGTGGCTGACTAAGAAAGGGATTCCATTCAATCCGGACGCTGGAAAGAAACCAAAGAACCCTTAAGCTTGGAAATGGAAAAGACTTAGCTGTGAAAGCCGTGGGAACTTTACATCTAATAATGAAAACTGGTCTATGTATTAAACTTTATGACACCTTATATATTCCTGAGATTACTCGGAATCTTGTATCTGGTCCAAAGTTAGACATGGATGGTTTTGATGTTTCTCATGGTCATGGCAAACTTACTATCTATTTTAATTCCAAAGTGTTTGGTTTTGGTTATCTGGATGGTGGTCTTTATAGATTAGAACTAGATGATGCTTTCTCTAATTCTTTGTTGTCATATACATTAATAAATCATCAACAAAAAGAAAGCCCAAAAGAGATTTAGAAACTTCATCAATGTTATGGCATCAACGTTTAGGCCATATCTCACGTGATCGTTTATCGAGACTCGTGAGAGATGAAGTCTTACCACCTCTTGACTTCACTGATTTTGGAACATGTGTCAAATGCCTCAAAGGCAAAATGACATCCAATAATAAGAAGGGTGCCACTAGAAGTTCTAAATTGTTAGAAATTATTCACACTGACATTAGTGGCCCCTACACTACTACTGGAATTACAGGACATAACTATTTTATCACGTTTATAGATGATTATTCTCGTTACATGTACTTATATCTCATTAAAGAAAAATCTGAATCGCTAACAACTTTTAAAGACTATAAAACTGAAGTTGAAAAACAATGTGGTCTTCAAATAAAAGTTGTCAGGTCAGACAGAGGAGGTGAGTATTATGGTAGACATACTGATTTGGGTCAGGCTCCTGGTCCATTCCATGAGTTTTGCAAAAGCCAGGGGATCATAAATCAATACACCATGCCTGGTACTCCTCAACAAAATGGTGTTGCTAAAAGGAGAAACAGAACCCTAATGAACATGGTACGCAGTATGTTAGCCAACTCAGGCTTACCTCTATTCCTCTGGACTGAAGCCTTGAAAGCAGCCGTTCATATACTCAATAGAGTTCCTTCAAAATCTGTCCCTAAAACTCCTTTTGAACTCTGGACAGGAAGGAAACCGAGTCTAAAATATATGAAAGTATGGGGTTGTCTTGCCGAGGCCAAACTCTATAATCCCTTCTTAGAGAAACTTGATATGAAAACCGTAACCTGTAACTTCATCGGTTATCCCGAACACTCAAAGGGTCATTGGTTTTATTGTCCTTCCCACGTCACTCGTATCGTAGAAACAAAGCATGCTGTGTTCCTTAAAGATCATAACATTAGTGGGAGCAGTGAAGATCCTTTCAATGATCTGCGTGAAGTACAAGACGCGGGGGGGGGGGGGGGAGACTCTTCACTTATCATTCCGATTACTCCTCTTGTACACGCTTCCGAACCCGACACTGCACCCACACAACCTCAACCTCCCTCACAAGAAAACGACATCATTCCAAACGACCAACCTCTTGACAATGCTGAACCCTTTATTCCCAGGAGGTCATGTAGGGTTAGAAAGCCTACTAATTATGATGACTATGAAACCTACATGGCTGAAGTTGAAACCGATGGCGGAAAGTTCATTGATCCTACCTCTTACAAAGAAGCCATGAATAGTGATCAATCTTCTGAATGGAATAAGGCTATGCTCGACGAGCTAGAATCCATGAAGAAAAACGACGTTTGGGATTTAGTTGAACTACCAGACGGCGTAAAACCCGTAGGGTGCAAATGGGTTTTCAAAACCAAATTAGATCCAAAAGGAAACGTTGAACGCTACAAAGCGAGATTGGTTGCAAAAGGCTACGCTCAGAAAGAGGGAATTGACTATCAAGAGACCTTTTCTCCTGTCTCTCGAAAGGATTCCTTAAGGATCGTTGTGGCCCTAGTAGCTCACTTTAATTTAGAGCTACATCAAATGGACGTCAAAACTGCTTTCCTGAACGGTGACTTGTATGAAGAAGTGTACATGACACAACCTGATGGGTTTAAACCAGAAGGTCAAGAACACTTAGTCTGCAAGCTAAAGAAATCAATATACGGGCTAAAACAAGCATCGCGTCAGTGGTATCTAAAGTTTGATGAAGTCGTGAAGCAACATGGTTTCCAGAAGAATCAAGTGGATCAATGCACCTTCCTTAAGATGAGTAGGAGCAATTTCACTATACTTGTCCTGTACGTAGATGACATTCTCCTGGCAAGTAATAACTTAGATATGTTGCATGAGTCAAAGCGATTACTTTCGCATAACTTTGACATGAAGGATCTCGGCGAGGCTTCTTACGTTATAGGCATCGAAATACACCGAGATAGAGCCAAAGGGATCTTAGGTTTATCTCAAAAGGCCTACATTGAGCGTGTCCTAACGCGATATAACATGCAACACAGTTCCCCCTCTAAAGCTCCTGTAGTTAAAGGAGATGTTTTCGGTCTTTTCCAATGTCCGAAAACAGATGAAGAAAAGGAGCGAATGAAAATGATACCTTATGCTTCAGTAGTCGGGAGCCTCATGTATGCTCAAGTTTGTACTCGTCCAGATATCGCTTATATTGCTGGAATGTTGGGCCGTTATCAAACTAATCCTGGCCATGATCACTTGACAGCAGCTAAGAAGGTTCTTAGATATCTGAATGGAACAAAAGACTACAAGCTGACCTATAGGAGAACTGATAACCTAGAACTAGTTGGATACTTTGATTCTGATTTTGCCAAATGCAAAAATGATAAGAAATCCACTTCGGGATACATCTTTATGTTAGCAGGCGGGCCCATTTCATGGAAGAGTCATAAACAACAACTAACTTCAACATCCACTATGATGGCAGAATACATTGCGGTGTACAACGCAACCTGTCATGGAATGTTGCTTAGAAATCTGATCACTGGACTCAAAGTCGTAAATTCCATTTCCAGACCATTGAAGCTTTATTGTGATAATTCAGCTGCCGTTACTTTCTCGAACAGTAACAGTTCGACTGGCGCTGGACTGTATCTTGATACGAAGTATTTATTCGTTCGTGAAAGAGTTGAGGAAAATGCTCTTTGTATCGAGTACATAAGTACTAAGGATATGCTTACGGATCCGATGACTAAAGGTCTCCCACCTAAAGTATTCGAAGAACTTGTTTCGAGGATGGGCTTTACTAAAGACCTTATCTAGCATATTGTACTTCTTATCTTTAATTAATTTCCTCATCCGTTTTGATTTATATTGTCTCTTAATATGTTATGCATGCATTATTGACATATAGACGGTTTTACTTATAAATCAACGTTAAGGGCTTATTTTCTGTGATTGATCCTTATTTTAAGTTGAGTTTTAAATTCGGGGTTGTAGTATGATGAATGGGGGTCTTGAGTTGGATAGTCAGCTCTATGACTGTTTTTTTCTGTTGCAATTCTGGTTTAAAATTGAAATGAGTATTAAACCCTGATCAGGCTAATCTAATATCTCATTATAAATGATTGTTCGGCCAAGTGGGAGAATGTTGGAAAACATATTTACTTAATATATATATGTGTGTATGTCACATATATATCTAATATAAATATGTCTATTGTGGCCTTAAATCATTTATCTTAATTGATCAATTACCTTAATACCCCTATCATATGGCATTTATTTGATGGACATAATTGCCCTTAATGAGAGTTAGGGTTTCCCCTTGGGTGTATATATAAATAAGGAGACTAAATGGAGAGCCACCAACACATGATGATCATTCCAATCACCATAAACACACACACTTAAGGAAATTTTCGGCTCTCCCTTTTCTTCTCCCTAATATCGATTCCATCCTCACATACACCCTAAACGGGAACCACGATCTACAAGATGGATGACTTGAAACTTCGGATCTCAATCAAATCTCGACGGGTAAGTGTTTAATCTTCATCCGTCTATTTTCTCATTGCAACTTCAAGATCCGTTCAACAAGTACATGATGAAGAGGATTGCTGTTGTACATAGGATGATTGAGAAGGCTGAAGGCCCATTAACACCAGCTGCAACAAGGATTTTCTCATTTAGTAAAGAGAAGGCTAATACTTATAACTTGATTTTGGCTGGAGGTAGGAAGTATCAGGTTACTGGACCATGGATGGAGGCTGTATGTGTGGATCTGGATAAGAAAACTTGTTCATGCAGGAAATGGCAACTTACTGGAATGCCTTGCTCTCATGCAATAGCTTGTATATGGGATTTGAAAAAGTCCAAGAAAGGTGAATCAATTCCAGATAAATGGGTTTCAAAGGTTTATTGGCTAGAGACCTGGAAAAAGGTTTATTCACACACAATTAACCCTATGGATGTGAGATCTATGTGGCCAGTATCAAGATGCCCAACAACTTTGACTCCTCCAAAACATCATGCACAAATTGGGAGGCCAAAAAAGAAGAGGAAGAAGACATTGGGGGAGGTGTGTGAAGGCAGCAACACTGTGGGTAAATTGACCAGGAAAGGGTTCACTACCACTTGCTCAAAGTGCCACAAGAAGGGACACAATGCCAGATCATGCAAGGGCCAGGGTTCTACACAAGCAGGTTAATAGCAGGGTTGATGGAGGTTTGAGGCTGCAACAGGTTGGATGGATGTTTGAGGTTGCATCAGGTTTCAAGTTTGTTTGTTAATTTCCTTAGGTTGTGTTTTGTAATCAAAATATTATGTGATGGGTACTTTTTAACTACTTTTATGATCGTTCCATATCTGTTTTGAAACATTGTGATGGTTGATATGTAATTAGATTGTTATGCTTATTTTGGTTAATTATGGTTGTTTTTGGTTGAATGAAATGGTTGAATTATGAGGTTGATTTGGTTGAATCAAATGGACATTTGGTCAAATGGTATTATGATCAAATGGCCGCCACAGGTAGTTTAGCAATTTAAGGTGAATTGGTATTATGGTCAAATGGTATTAGGTAGTCATCAAAATGGCCATAAAAAATGGTAATCAAAATGTTCATCAAAATGGTCACCAAAATAGTCATATAAATGGTCATATAAATAGTCATATAAATGGTCATCAAAATGGTCATAAAATTGGTCACCAAAAACTAAAACTCTACGAAGTTGGGAGTATTTAAGTACACTGAAACACTATCCAAAATGGTCATCAAAACATCAAATGGTAAAATGGCAGCAGCTTTCATTCGAGTACTCAAATGATCCAACTTTATTCAAACAACTTGGAACTACATAGAGGTTGTATTGACCTTTACAATATGTTGTCCAAAACGAGGTCCATACATCTACACTAAAACACTACATTTCACTTGATTTGGTGAAAAAGTAAAAAAAAAAAAAACAGTAACCAACTAATGATAACAACATATTTCAGTTTCTTCACTTCGGTCTCCAATTCCTTCACTATTTCAACAGCTCTTGAACACAAGGGAGGGTCGGCCCAACTCACAAATCCACAATTGGAACCCTGATCAGAAAACTATGAAAAAAATAAGAATTTTTTTTTAATCGTATAAGAATTAACTCAAAATTCTACCTTTCTGGCACAACAATGGAATCGACGACCTGGGTTAGCTTCCGTCCACGAAGTTCTAATTACAGTCGGGGATCCACATGCACATATCACCATTTTAATCGATCGAGTGATTTGTGAAACCACTGTTGCCGTCGAGTAAGAAATAGAGAAGAGAGAGATGAGAAACCTTGCTGCAGAAACGGTTTTGTTAACGTTATAAAGAGGACATATTCTTAATTGATGAAATACCCTCGTGTGGTTTGCACGTGAGGGCCAGGTTAACGGGACAATTAACGTCAGTTGGCACGAGGTACTCAAAGGGTAGTGAAAAATCAACCCCAGATCAAATTTGTTAAAAATTCAGAAATTGGACTCAACTAGTTAAAATTACTAAACCACAGGAACTCAAACAATACTTAACTCTTTATTTTTATTTATATTTGAAGATCTTTTCTATAAATCAAATGACTCTTTTTTTTTTTTTTTTTTTTATAACGGCGATGTTGGTCACGATGGGTTAGGACATCGCGCACCTATCCTACCTCCGTAGAGGAGGAGATAAGGGTCCACCCCACAGACAGCCAGACATGAGTGTCCTAACCGTGCCTCAGCTGGGGTCGAGTGGGGCATATGGACGTTCCCCGGGAAAACCATGCGACTGTCTAGCATGCCCACATGGGACCTACGTTGAAACCCGTAGGTTTCAACCCAAGCGTAGACAGTTGCAAGCCTCCACAATAGCAGAACTATCTGGAGTAACTTGCGTGCTGGGTAAAACCGGTCGGCATCATGACTCGAACCAAGGTTGCCCTTGGTCATCAATCCTTTACCAACAGTGAGGTTTGAAACTGGATTTCCCCAAAGTTCAAACAACACCGGTACTATTGAGACAATGCTACAATGGTTCAAATGACTCATAAAGTTATTAATTTGTTTATTATTTAATTAATACAACTTACCACCTTGAAGAAACAATAATCAAACATATAGAATCCTCCAAGAAGATCATCAGTCGCGGCGGCCCCTTTCATTCCATTAATCTACGCATTTTCGTCAACCTTCTATTTCTCATTGTCTTCCTCGAAGATCCAAACCGTTCTTCCATCAGGTAATTTCAATCGAATCTCAAAGATCTGGTTCAATCTTCACTTGTTTTTCATTTCTTAGGTCACCTGTATATCCGTTTATATTTGTTCAAATCACGTCGATGCCTCTGGTTTAAATCTTCGTTCGCTAGCTGTTAGCGTTTTTCGTTTCTGTTGAAATCAGGATATTCGTTCTTATAGTTTTTGTATCATTTTGGTTAGCAGTATATAAAGTTGAAGCTAGCGATGTTTGGTGTTTTCCGGCGAAAAGTCGTCAGCGGGACGTCTTCTGCTTCGGTAAGCCTCGGTTTTGGCCTCAATCGTCTGTTATGCTCTTTCGATTATCGCATATTTCATCCGGAAAATAACTAGTTAAGGCTGTTGATTGTGTTACGTTTTGGCCTCAAATTTTGTAATATTTGTTGTATTTTGTACAAAGAGGATTTATAGCCAATTTAAAACCCTAGGTAGAGTCTATTTTGGGGTTGTAGGGTTATTTAATGAAGTAAGTAATACCATTGTTTGAAGCTCATCACTCAAAACAAAAGAAAAAAAACACATTACTTGAAATCCCTCTAAAAAGGAGCTTATAATTTTGGGCATGGGATATGCTGT
>JBCNJP010000263.1:49763-89763 GCA_039602395.1 Deinandra increscens subsp. villosa | reverse complement strand
CAATTACAAAGAAAATAAATAAGATTACACGGAAATGAAGATACAATACAAGGAAATGAATGATAATTACAATGAAATGAAATTTCAATACAAATGAAATGAAATTATATTGATTTAAATGAAAGAAAATAAGGACAGAGAATTAAGGAAAAAAAGGTTTGAATACTAATTGAAATTCAAAGAAAATGATATGTGAAAAATCTTTTAATATTAGTAGAGAAAACGAGAAAGATTCCAAGGAACCTTGGCGAAGGCTTCGGTTCAAAACCCGGGTCCCTTAAAACAAATTCCGGGTCTACCGAAGATCCGTTTTGTTTCCCAGTGTACAATCGCCAAAACCGTATTGTACGGCCGGGATAACTCTAAGATTGAAGTTTACCTTCAAGTTCTTGAAGATCCTGACGAACAGGATGAATATTGGAAGAAGAAGAAGAGAGTAGAGAAGAGAGAAAGAATTCTGTGTAAATTCTGGTGTGTTTAACCTCAACTAATGAGGCTGTATATATAATGGTGGGAGACTTGTTGAGCAATAAAAATTAATTCGTAGTCAAACTTTGCATTAAACGTCTTTAATACAAATTGATTTCTAATTAACACGGAATTACCTTAATTAGCTCAAAACGCGTTTACAGCTGTCATTCCGGAGGAATCTCCGCGTAACAGCTGTTTTCCGAAAGAACTGATCTTCCGGTTCAACTTCCACTTGAACTCCAAGCGGAGCTCCTTTTCCACTTGAACTTCAACCGGAACTACTGTTCAGGTTGAACTCGGTTCCGCCCGGACCACCCACGTCCGCTTGAACTGGTTCCGCTCGAACCCGACTTTTTTCCGGTTCAACACACAGTCCGCTTGAACCTATCCGCCTGGTCTTCAACCGGACCAACTTCCGGTTGAACTTAAAAACATTAAGGCGGCTCTCAAGCGGCTCGCGGCGATGCGAGCGTGTGAAGTGTGCCATCAAAGCGCCACATTGCGCCTCATACGCCCACGCCACGCGCGCGCGCGTGCGTGTGCGAGTGCGAGTTAGGGGTGCTTCGCACCCCTCAGGGTCCAAGGGATGTGTCCTACTAAAGGAAACATAGTTGGTAAGGTTCCCACCTTATAAACCACTTTTGGTTTTAATCCCCAACCAATGTGGGATGAGTTAACATGCTATACTTAGCATTTTTCTCTCTAATTTCCGCAGCTTCACTAGTTGCGAGACCTCAACTTTGAGCTTCGATATCTCATTCATACGAGCTCGGATTTGGACGTGGTTTGATGCGTTGGAAAGCCCTCACAACGTAATACACAAACCTATAAAGTACATAGGCAAAAACCTATGTTATCTGTATTTTATTTTAGTCCAAAGTTGGTGAAAAACTCATTTTCACACTTAGTGAAAAAACCCATTTTCCACTAGTTTTTCTCCCAAAATTCCAACAATCCCCCACATGAATGGGTATCGATCTATTCTTCAAGAATCAAAGGCAATTTTGGCAGTCCAGTATTGCAGGATAGCTAGGTGTCCCCTTTGAACCTTCCTTTGTGAAGCATACTTGGGTTACTGGTGTTTGGTAGACGCGATGTCTTTGAACCAATCGACCATTTGTGTAACCGTTATTATACCCACACAACACTTTCCCTAACTTGGTTAGCCCTCGTTGTCGCGTCCAATCATGGTCCTAGAACACTTGCCTGGTTCTGCTAGAGCCTAGGATTTGTGCCCAACAAATCCATTCGAAGCGACCGCACTTCTCTCTTGCAAAGGTGATTACCACAATCATTAAAAACATTAGTATTATGATTTACTCAAAATCATCTATGACTTACACAAAGTCATCGACCATCGTATGCTTAACCTCACACATTTCACTGTTTGGTGATAGGAATGGACTAGGAAGTACACAACTCCCTTTTAAGATTTTAGGGTACTCCCCCACAGTGACCTTAGCCAATGCGATTAGGTTGTCCTAATGCAAATTGATTACGGAATTACCTTAATTAGCTCAAAACGCGTTTACAGCTGTCATTCCGGAGGAATCTCCGCGTAACAGCTGTTTTCCGGAAGAACTGATCTTCCGGTTCAACTTCCGCTTGAAGTCCAAGCGGAGCTCCTTTTCCACTTGAACTTCAACCGGAACTACTGTTCAGGTTGAACTCGGTTCCGCCCGGACCACCCAGGTCCGCTTGAACCTATCTGCCTGGTCTTTAACCGGACCAACTTCCGGTTGAACTTAAAAACATTAAGGCGGCTCTCAAGCGGCTCGCGGCGATGCGAAGTGCAAAGTTCGCCATCAAAGCGCCACATTGCGCCTCATATGCCCACGCCACGTGCACGCACCCGCGTGCGTGTGCAAGTGCGAGTGCGAGTGCGAGTTAGGGGTGCTTCGCACCCCTCAGGGTCCAAGGGATGTGTCCTTAGCATTTTTCTCTCTAATTTTCGCAGCTTCACTAGTTGCGAGACCTCAACTTTGAGCTTCGATATCTCATTCATACGAGCTCGGATTTGGACGCGGTTTGATGCGTTGGAAAGCCCTCACAACGTACTACACAAAACTATAAAGTACAGAGGCAACAACCTATGTTATCTGTATTTTATCAATTGTAGAAATGAATCTCAAAATGAGTTCTAGACTAATATTTCTTTTACTGGAAACCATAGGGATGTAACCCCATGTTTGAATTGGAATAAAACTGAGAAATGAGAAAATCTCAGAAAACAACAAATTAGTCAGCCACGGACCGCTAATGCATTAAAGAAGGAATTTGTGGTCCGTAAATGTTTACTGAATCCGAGAAACATTCTATTTCTCACGGACCGCTAATCTGCTACATATATAAATCGCGGTCCGCAAACTCTTTAGACCAATATGCATATTTTTATAAATCTTTATTATAAAATTTGTGATTTGTGATTTGAAACATGAAGTGATCTTGTTATGAATATGTAGGTATGATTTGATATAAAGACCCGGTTGAAAATTATGAAAACCACATTTTTGAGCATTTGGTTAGATACTTGATTCTCGGGAAATATTAGGAAATCACCAAATGAAATTTTGAATGGTGACATGAAATATACCAATTTTGAATACTAAATGATATAATATATTAGGATTGTTGCATCAATAATTGATGTTGGATTTACGTGCCATCACTTCGTGTAACTTTCCTCGGCAAATCAGTGAGTCGTTAGCTTTTACTCCCATCTTTTAACTTGAATGTTTTATGGGCTGCAATATGAACTTGTTCAATTGTTTTACTGATTAAATTGTGCCGTTGATGTATGTGTTATATCTGAATTATGAACTGTGAAGTTGTTGACTGTTTTGTGATTTCCCCTCGCGAGATAGCTCGGATCATTTAGGTAACTCCCTTTTGGTTGAATTACCACGAGGCATATATATAGTTTTATGGCCATATGATTAGCACTGGTTCATATATGATCCGGATTCTCTAACATTGGCTCTAGGGAAGATATGTTATATGTTTGGAACATAAGGGGGACTCGGGTGCACATGTCGAAGTTTTGCTCCCGGTTGCTGGTTGACCTTAGACAGGACTTTGTTTCATAATTTGGCACATGTTTTAAAACATTTGATTAATGGATGTGAGTCATTAGCTACGTCTCACCAACAACTTAGTGTTGTTGACATGTTTTAGTTCATATTTACAGGTAAGTAATTGGGCTCTCAGATTTCAAGTTACCAAAGATTGGAGGGTTGATGTGTCTATGTGTCATGACTATCGTTTGTATGTTTCAGCTATGTCAGCTTAGGGTTTTCTGAGACCCAAAGTACAACTTCTAAGTTATTGTATAATAGAAGATATCATCTGCTTTTGTTGAGACTGACTATCTGATTTATGTGTGTTATCTTTTATGTGTTTATTTGTTGCTTCCGCGAGATATGATACAAAAAGTTGATCTCACCCCGCACCTGGCAGGGTGCGGCGGGGGTGTGACAAACATAATCATCACACACACACACGCGCACATAAAGCATTTGAATTTCAGTGCTTTAGATGATTACTTACCGTATACGGGGCTATCGCTCACATTCAGATGACGCAAATGCCACATTTTCAGAGGGTGATGATAGACCAAAAATAGAGAGAGGTGATGATACACCAAAAACAGAGAGAGGGGGGGGGGGAGAGAGAGAGAGAGAGAGAGAGAGAGAGAGAGAGAGAGAGAGAGAGAGAGAGAGAGAAACAACGTATATGGTGATGATGATGATGATGATCGACAATTAGTTATATACGAAACTCGAGGTGGTAGATAGAGATTAGACGTCAAGTAATCATATATATCCGTCGTCGCCTATTCATATATCTTCTCTGCTTAATCTTTCCGGGAAAACAAATCGTTTCCTTTCTCCACGCATGTAATATTTTACCGTGACCATTACTTATCTTTGTCACTTACAATAAATAAGCAAAGGCCATGAACACTATACTATTTAGTCACACAACCTAATATAAGTGGTCATATGTACTAGCTTTTAGCTACACAACTAATTACAAACAGTGGTTGTTGCTCACATTTAGCCACGCATAATATATACTTAACAATTTTGATATTTTTTTATTTACTAACTACTAAAATCTACTCTTCCGTCACACAAAATTATATAAGCGTGGCCAAGGTATCATATATATTCGTTTTTTGTCACATGAACAAAAAATCAGTAAAATTATGTGGCCGTTTGGTGCATTTCGCCACTCTTTTTTAAGTGTGACAAATAAATGCCACATTTTTTTTTGTGAAACAGTGGCTAAAGCCTCTGCACCTGATTGTTGTTGTCACATAAACAAAAAAATACGTGGCTAAAAGGGTCCAAAATCTATATATTTGGCCACGGGTACAAAATATATGTGGCTGAAACTAGTGTTTCTTACCTTTAGCCATGTTTTTTTAAAAACAGTGGCTACGCGTTTTCAAAAAAACAGTGGCTAAAGGTCATTTTGACGTAGTGTTACGAGTGGTTAACAAAATGTTTGATATGTTGCGCTGTGAGTCGGATTATGTGAGTTGTAGGTTGACAAGGTTTACACAATCGGCATTGACACGCGATGTTGTTTGCATAAAAAGGGAGCGAATGTATGAACTTATTGTATCTGCATTTTGAGGATATGCATAGTCAAGGTATATGTATAATTGTTTTAGCTTTAAAGCCTTCATAGTTGTTATAACTAGCATTATTGTTGTACGGTTGTCATGCTAGCTAGATACCTGTAATGGGTGTTATAATCTTTTAAAGGAAGATGAAATCATGGGATTTCGGAGCATCGTAGTATGCTTAATTAGAGAAACAACAAATCCCATCACTTATAGTTGGTCTTATAATGGTGAAACTAACCAAACGGGTCAACGGGTTGGTAAGGCTTTGAAATTGTTGGGGAGTTCGTTGATCCTATTTGATGTATAAATTTAGGATTTAGCAAGCCCTAGATTTATACAAAGTTGTTTTTCTTTTATGTGGCATGGTGGTTGGATAAAAATTTGCTGAAGTAGAGTTGATAGAAAGTTGAAAAATCAGAAATTTTGTTTAAGTACAAAACTGTAGAAAATCCAGCTGGGTGCTGGAAATTTCGTTCCAAGTGTATTGCTTGGAACTAGTGGAACCGCAAGTGATACGCTTTCTACCCTCGCGATACGCCCCAACCCTAAATATTGTTGTTGTTTCGTGTTGTCCTCGTTTTCCCTTGTTGTATATTGTTGCGTATTAACATAATCACTAATCGTTGTCGTGTTTATGTTAGGGAACCTCATGGGTAGGAAAAGGATGAATGTATTAATACGGAGTGTAAGGATCAAATCTAACCCTCACGTGATACTAAGCCTATTGATTGCGTGCGGAATCCGTAATCAATAAGTGATTCGAGATTATAAAAGATAAAACAAGAAAAACGAATTTAATAAACACAAACCGAATTAATGAAGAACACTTGATTAATCCTTGAAAAGCACCAAGATTCGTAACTCTAAAGGAGAATTACGAATTACACACCTTTTCCTTTGTTTCCAACAACCCTAACATGAAAGGAGAGGGTTCTATTTATAGGTAAGGTTGAGCTTGGAGAACAAGCTAACCTAGAAACCCTAATCTCCTCATAATTCCCGTATTTGACCATTAAGGCCCATAAAAACCCATCTAAACTCAATTAAACTAAGCCCAAACGTATCTAAACAAGCCCAGTGACTTAATATAATGATAACCTAACTATTTTTCACCTATTCTGACACATAGGCCTTCAAAATAGTCCGCCAAATAATCATTTAATACACAAGCCACAAATCTTGGTCCTTACAATCTTCCCCTTGGCTTGTGATATTAAATGTCTTCCATTTTCAGTCTTCTCCTTGGCTTGAGCTTGGGTTGATGAAGATTCTTTGAATAATCTTCATTGGGCAGCAACGGGAATTGTCAATGGCTTTTCTCTTTATCAGCAACAGCTTGAACTTCTTGAATTGAACAAGTAATGAGAGGAGGATTCTCATAAACTTGCTTCTTCTTTGAAAGAAACTTAGGTTCTCGCTGGATCATCGGTAACTGACTTGAATTGCTTGTCTTCAGGGGTAAAAAAAATTTAAAAACCCCTATCTTGGCATTCTTGACATTCTTAATGTAGCTTCCCCTAAACACTTAACCGGTGTCTTTTGAATCTTTGGAAGCTTCATTTGAACAACCAACAAACTTCCCCTAAGCACAGGGTAAGTCCTTTTCCGGCTGGTTATTCAACTTGCTCAGCAGCAGCAAAATTCTTGCTTGACCTGTGTCCTTGACTTTTCTTTTCCATGAGTTGTTTTTTTTTCACTTAACCTGTTAAGCACAACAAGGAACAAACACTAACCAGATACATGATAACTGGTTATCGGATTAGCAGGAGACATATCATTATTTAACATAAACCCTAACATTGATTACGGGTTTCCTTTAAATACTTCCCCTGAACCCTAGGACACTTCTCACTCCCCCTGAGACATTACATATCTCCCCCTGAGATACTGCATATCTCACAATTACTCTCCTTCTCCCCCTAAAAAAGGGGTCACTTTTGAGAGGGGGCATAAGTTCTTGCACAAACCCATAAAAACTTATTTAAAACTTGTCAAATCAACCTGGCCAAATCATAAACTCAAGAAAGAAAATTAAAACACTCACTCCAGACAAATTAAGATAAAACAACTATCTAATAATTCACACA
The DNA here is from genome assembly GCA_039602395.1 of Deinandra increscens subsp. villosa. Lineage (NCBI taxonomy): Eukaryota > Viridiplantae > Streptophyta > Magnoliopsida > Asterales > Asteraceae > Deinandra > Deinandra increscens. Next base: position 82,572 of record JBCNJP010000263.1, on the reverse strand, counting down.
TGAGAAGGTAAATTAGGGATGATACCATGACTTTGGGACTGAGGAACCCTTTTCAGTTTCAGCTACTCCACACGCTCTGGTGATTGCCGGTATAGATGTCCACTTTAAACTCATGCCGCTTTCTCTTACTCGAGCAGACTGTCACTTTATTTATCTTTTGGGTTCAATTATTTATGAGTACCATTAAATCCACACACATACGTCCTAGGTATATTTTGTACGTTTCATCAAGTTTATCAGGTTTCCCATGACATTTTTTCACGACACCTTTCCTAAGCCTAACACCATGCTCCAGACTGGATTGAGAAAAGAAAGAATAGATCACGGGGATTTTTGGGGATAATATACAGCGTCAACTGAGTTTTTGAGACATTTTCATTAACGCTCTCATCAGTGACAGGGCTTTCAGGGTTTTGGACACTTGAGGGTCTCTTTTGATTTGTGCGCTTTGGCATCTTTTTGGTTTTAATATATTATACAATGTGATCTAAGAGGTACGTGGATCAGGGAGTCTCCAGGTCTCAGCCATCGCCGAACAAAGGAGGCCTGACTCACGTACAACATCCCCAGGTCATTGCTCACGCAAAGCAGAGGGGATGGGATTTTTGAGCATAGCATCAGTACCCAGTACTCGGGCGTGTGTCTCAGGACTCCTAACAAACAGTCAAATGAAAACAGTACTAACCTAAGTGTGTGCTTCCTATCAGGCATCATACGTTATCTTCAACTGTAGTGACTAGACATACCTTTTTATCAATTGCAGCTGAGCCTACCGAGCACATCAACCAAGAGACGTTGCTTTTCGCATCCACCTTACACGTGTCAGCCACCAAACGCCTGGAAATTTATTTCATTTCCCACCTTCACAAACAATGATTAAAAATTGAAAAGCACAATATTTTTGAGGGGTCAACATTTTCATCTTTTCTATTCTTCCCCTTGCTTTTTGATTTTTAATAATAACACACACATTTTTTTATTTTTTATTTTTTATTTTTATTTTTATTTTTTACTTTAATAAACACACTATAAGACAAAATTGGCCAAGCTAACTTTCAAAGTTTTCCTTTTGAAAAATTTTCAGAACAGGGTTTTGTTTTATGCAGAACCGTATCTCACAAACATCTAGTCAAGAAACAATCAATCCAGACAGTACCTTGCTGATATAAAACATTTTTACCTCTCACAAGGAGAACATCCTTACTATTAAGATTTTGCATGCCATGTAATGGAGAGATGCCTCCTTTATGTGCCTGGAACAATCACTATCACAAACATAAATGTTAATGAATATCCTCCTTGACTGTTCCTGCACACAATGAGAGATTAGTTTGCCATTGGAACCCAGGCCATTGTGGTTCTGGGTAGACCTGATGAATCAATAAAGGTCACTTCTTTGAGGCACATTCCCTTTGTAAAATCAGGGATTGAGGGTGTGGGAACCTTTGTTTTGGGTTTCTTGCTTTTGTTGGGCATTGGTGTGGGCTTTGTGGGTTGGTGGTTCTCTTTCCCTTTAGCTTGAACCCTTTTAGGTGGAATTTGATAAACATTAGCATTTTTACTTTTAACTTCATCAAACTGTTTGGAATGTTTTTTATACACCCCTTTAGGCTGAAAACACTCGTTTACCACCTTCTGCACATTCCACTTCTCTTGATTATTTTCTAAGAGACCACCATGTTTGGGAACCCAAGTGGGTTTTAAAACAGAAACTGATTTGTTAACAGAATTATTCAATTTAGGATTTTTGAAATCAGTTTTGGTTGGTTGTTGAGGTGACTTAGGCTTTTGGTCAACTTTCTGTACCTTTGGTTGCAGGGGTACAGACTTCTGCACCTTAGGGATTGAAGGTGCAGGCTTTTTGGTCACCTTGTGTACCTTTGGTTGTGAAGGTACATGTCTCTGCACCTTAGGGTGTGAAGGTGCAGACTCTTTGGTCACTTTAGGTACCTTTGGGTATGTAGGTACCTTTGGCTTAGAACTTACCTTTCTGGGGACAGGTTTGCTATTTGTGCCACCATATGATTGCCCTTGATTGTTTTTCAAATGAGTTTTAGGGTAGTAGGGTTCATATGGCCTGTATAAGCAATTTCTTGCTACGTGTCCAGGATTCCCACACACATGGCAAGACTGCTTCTTTGGGTACGCGGGAGCCTGGGAATATCTCTTCCCTGTGGATATCCAAGATGGTTTATTGTTTTTATGTACCCACACAACTTTGCCATTTGGCCTAGTTGTCAGCACATACTCCCGCTGTACTGGCACAAACTGGTCATAAACTGAATTTACCTCAGGATATGGGATAAAATCAGCTCGTGGTCCAGCCTCCTGCACATTCTGCCCATTTTGCACATTCTGCACATTACTAGCATTATCAAAAACATTCACATTATCATGCACATCAGAACACACAGAAGCATTAGATGAATCATCAGTCACAATAGACAAAGTGGGTTCGGGACCAGCAACCTGTGGTCCTTTACCCCTTCTCAAAATCCTAACCTTTCTCAAGGGTTTAGACTCAGTCTTATCACCACTACCAAAACTAAAATTACTGTTCAACGAAATATTATCAAAACTAGTCAGATTCAGCAAAACCAGGTTTAGGATCATCGAAGCAGAAAAACCACATTTATTCCAATCAAATTTTTCAAATGACTCTTGACTCTTTAAACTTGAGGTTTCAGCTTTTTCACTTCCATTAATGCTACCTATATCTGCACAAGGAGTAGAAGAATTAGTATCTGAGTTAGCAGAAGGGTATGAAATTTTGATTGGGCACTCAGCTAATTTTCTATCAATGTCTTTCAATGCATCTCTAGTTCCTTCTTTCATTTCAGGATCAGGGATCATCTTGTGCATATGAGGAGTGGGAACAGTGTGAAAGGATGATGCATCTTTTGATTCAGGTTCATCATCATAAGTTACCCCAAAACCCAGACCCCCATTGTTTTTGATGTGCTTTATTCTAGTGTCTGAGTTATAAAATTTGAGGCTTGCATCCAACATTTTCTTATTTGTCAAATTGGTTTTTTCTAAGGTCTGGCTAGTGGAAGCAAGTTGAGTTCTAAGGCTTTCTAGTTCTTTGGATTGTTCCTCAACCTTTTCATTAGCTATTCTTAGATATGTCTGGGAGTCACTAAGTTTTCTTTCTAGGTTAGACACATCAACTTTGGCAGCCTCATATTTTTCTTTCCATGTTTTTGCTTTATCTTTAAAATTATTTAATTCTAGTTGAGTTCGGGAATGATAAAGATTTGCATTCATAAATTTAGTCTCAAAATCTTTCATGCAATTGTATATATCAACACAGTGAGAGTTTGAGCAACTACTTACCTCTTTTGAGTTTGCTCCTGAACCTGGAGTGATGTTGACCATGAATGCATGATGTTCCTTCTTCATTGCCTCCTTCTCTGCCTCTTCCTCTGCAAGCTGTGCAATGTAAGCATGACTCAAACTTAGGTCTTCAATCTGAGTAGACCAATCATATCCACCAGGAGTGCTTTGAACAACTAAAGCCTTATCATCTACAGCAGCATCCCTTTTCTGTTTCTGCTTATCATCAGTCTTAGTATCCCTTTCAATTCTTGGTTTGGGACACTCTCTAGCATAATGCCCATACTCACTGCAGTTGTAGCACCTCAAATTTGATTTGTTGAATGTGAGCTTGACTCCTTTGCCATCATTCCAATCTTGCATTCCTTTTCTAGCCATGTATTGCTTGGCCCTCAAAGCACCCATTCCCATTTGATATGATATGTCCATCTTTTCTATATCATCCGGGTGCACCTGGTTCACATCTTCATGAGTTAAGTCGTCTGGGAGTAAAGAACCAGCCACAAGTGCTTGGTAGCAGCTCATAATCCCAACACCTAAGGCAAAACTGGAGTCTTTGACTAAGGAGTTTGCATCAAGTGAAATCATATTTGCTCCAGTAGATGCAGAGGCTCCACTAGCAGCTTGAGAAACGAATGCTAGTGGGCTTGAATGTGCCTCAGCATTTTGAGAGGTTGGAGCACTTGGCTGAGAAATGAATGCTTGATTCACCTTGCTTTGAGCAGCTCCAATACCCAACTTTCTTGCCCTTTTCACCTTCTTCTCTTCATATGCCCTAATAGTTGCCATGAGGGAGCTAAGAGTTGCTGTGTTCAGGTCATGAATCCCTTCTATAACTTCAATTGTGCTATCCCAGTTAGGTGGGAGGGAGTGGATCAACTTCTTGTTTACTTCCTTCTGAGTGTAGGTTACCTCAGCTTCTTTCATAGCCGTCACAATCTTCACAAATCTTTGAAGCTGTGTTTCAATGTTCTCCCCATGCACGTAGTTGAAATCATTAAACTGTTCCCTCAGGTTTTCTTTCCTTGACTCCTTCATTTCAGTGTTACCTTCATAGGCTTCAACAAGTGAATCCCATAAAGTCTTAGCAGATTTGAATTCCTTAAAAGCTTCAGCTACCTCTGGGGATAAAGCCATAGTGAGGGCAGCAAGGGCCTTTCTATCCCTTTCCACTTTATCCCAATCACCGTCCAGCCATTGATCTTTGGTTTTTGGTGCAGCTGGTTGGTTAGCAGCAGGTTCAGTCATTGGAATGAAATCACCGGCTTCAATAGAACGCATGATCTTTGGATCATGGTAGTTAGCATAGTTAACGAACCTATACTTCCAGCTCATAAAGTCTTTTCCTGAGGTTAAACGAGGTGGACGAGTTGAAGTACCAATTTGAGTGTCCATCTCCAAGGTAGCTGATGAGAGGGATGCCATATCGAAAGCCATAGTAGATTTCGATCAAGAGAACTAGGTTTTCGGCCAAGAGACAGCAAGTTTTCGATCAGGTGGATCGAAATGGATGACGAAAACCAGGGTCGAAAACCTGTAAACAACAGGTATTCGATCAGACAAATGGTTTTCGGTCAAGACCGAAATCGATGACCAGCCGAAAACCACAGGAGTCGACCGAAATGAGGTTTTCGATCAGGCAGAATACCCGACCGAAAAGCTATCGGTGACTCGAAAACGAGTGTTTTCGATTGAGCTGCGGATCGAAAAGGTAATGGCTCGAAACTCAGGCTCGAAAACCCGAAGAATGAGCCGAAAACCAACTCGAAAACCCACAGAATGGATCGAAAACCAGGCACTTTGAACGCTGACTGAAGAATCAGTCAACGAGCACCCTTTTTCTCGGGAGAAAACCAGGAACTTGGACCGAAAAGGGTCTGGAAACCCTAGAAAACCTCCTGAACTTGCACGAAAACCCCCTGAACAACTCGAAAACCACCTGAGACGCAGGTAGCAGCCGTCGAATACTTGATTACCTGCAAAACACGACAGAAAACCAAACGAAAACCACAAAAAACACAGAAATACCGTCCGTTAGTTTATGAAATCTCGAATCTAGTACCACGAGAGCCGCGAAACACGTGTTTCTTGGCTCTGATACCAATTGTAAGGATCAAATCTAACCCTCACGTGATACTAAGCCTATTGATTGCGTGCGGAATCCGTAATCAATAAGTGATTCGAGATTATAAAAGATAAAACAAGAAAAATGAATTTAATAAACACAAACCGAATTAATGAAGAACACTTGATTAATCCTTGAAAAGCACCAAGATTCGTAACTCTAAAGGAGAATTACGAATTACACACCTTTTCCTTTTCTTTCCAACAACCCTAACATGAAAGGAGAGGGTTCTATTTATAGGTAAGGTTGAGCTTGGAGAACAAGCTAACCTAGAAACCCTAATCTTCTCATAATTCCCGTATTTGACCATTAAGGCCCATAAAAACCCATCTAAACTCAATTAAACTAAGCCCAAACGTATCTAAACAAGCCCAGTGACTTAATATAATGATAACCTAACTATTTTTCACCTATTCTGACACATAGCCCTTCAAAATAGTCCGCCAAATAATCATTTAATACACAAGCCACAAATCTTGGTCCTTACACGGAGTAGACTGTGCAGTCGCTGAGGACTAGTTCTTCAAGTACACAGTTGTCGGGTCTTGTTCAAAACACACAAAGTTGAGACCGAGTCTTCAAGTTGGATTGTACGTAGGAGGGGTTAAAGGATGGACCACTTGCCATGCTAGTCATCAAATCATACCTTTATTTTTTAAGAGTCAAGTTGTACCACGTTCTGTTAAAAGTTTAGGTAAAAGTTAATTTTAAACCAACAATTGTGTTTAAATGAATTAAATCGTGGTTTCTTAAAAAAACAATGGGACCTATTTTCCGCTGCAAACTTTAACCCGATAGGATGATTTTAAGTTACGGTTGTTACACCATATACATCACATATAGGGGTATACGCTGCGTATACGGGAATAAGACAAAGAGTTCCCTGTCAGTCTGCTACGTCAGTATGAGGTTTGACTAACACATACGTCTCGTATTGCCATATACGAGGCGTCTAATGGTAGTTGTGTTTTGTCTCATTATCTAAACGTCGCATATAGAAGTGTACGCCGCGTATAGACTCTATTTATTTCACCCGACGACTTCATTTCATTTATTCTTTCCTTCGTTCCTTCGTTTGTTTCTTCACACGAAATCTTCGAGTTTTAAACCAAAAACCATTCACTCATGATTCTGAAGTGGTACCACTTATTAATCATGTCGTATTGAAATTTCTTTTTCGGTGGAGACTCTTCTTCTTCTGACACGGCATGGGTTCCAGAAACAAAACCAATTTGAACCAGGTGAGAAATTTTATGAATTTAATATGATTAATTACTTTGGTATAGTTAAAAATACTAATTATTGCGTTTTTCTAGAAATTTGAGAGTTATAATGTCTACGGTTCACATTCACCGGATTGGAGTTAACTTCTTGAATCGGTTCTCTTTACGACCGTCAACCTCAACCCAACCAAGAGTATATGTAGGTCCAACTACCACAATCTTCATGGGCCCCCCACGTCGGTTCTGATTATGACCGTGAACCTCAATCCAACGAGGAGTATGTTTATGTCCAGGGACCACAATCTACATGGGCCCCTTACGCCGATTGTGATATGATTGTCAACCTCAATCAAATGAGGAGTATGTCTATGGCTAGGGATCAAAATCTTCTTGGGCTCCTCATGTTAGTTATGATTATGACGGTGAGGACTACAGATTCAACTACGGTCCTTCAACGATTCCTCTTGGTGAACCATCAACACCCCGCCAACCAATCAGGAACTTATCAACGATGACGAGGGTTCAACGGACCGGCCCCGGCTCTGGTGAAGGAGTTCACGCAGCGGACGTGGATTACAATATTGGAAACCATGTAACAAGATATAATCTAAACGCAAGCAAAAGACTATTGTTGTTTTTACTTTCTAAGTCTTATTGCATGGTTATTATAGGTTTTCACATGTCATGAGGAGTTAGTTCCACATAGCGTTGAATCGCCTAAGCAGTTAGTTTCACAGTCCGATTTGAACCAGGTGAGACATTTCATGAATTTAAGATGCTTAATTACTTCGGTATAGTTAAAAAATACCAATCATTGTGTTTTTCTGGGAATTTAAGAGTTATTATGTCTACGGTTCACATTACCGTATTGGAATCAACTTCCTGAAGTCGGTTATGTTTATGACCATCAACCTAAACCAATCCAAGAGTATCTAAAGGTCCAATTACCACAATCTTCATGGGGCCCCCATGTCGGTTCTGATTATGACTGTGAACCTCAATCCAACGAGCAGTATGTTTATGGCCAGGGACCACAATCTACATGGGCCCCATACTCCGGTTATGATTATGATCGTCAACCTCAATCCAACGAGGAGTATTTGTATGGCCAAGGATCAAGATTTTCTGGGGCCCCTCATGTCAGTTATGATTATGACGGTGAGTACTACGGGTTCAACTGCGAAACTTCAACGGTTCCTCTTGGTGAACCATCAACACCCCCGCCAACCAATCAGGAACCCATCAATGATGACGAGGGCTCAACGGATCGGCCCCGACTCTGGTGAAGGAGTTCGCGCAACGGACGTGGATTACAGTTGTGACGCCCACTCCCAGTCTTGGCTCCAGGAGGGGTCACGTGTCGGATTTACTCATGAACACATGGTACAACAGAGATAACTAAGCAGCGGAAATTTAAAACTTTTCATTTATTTATATATGTCAAGTACAACAGTAAGGAAGATACAACATAATTTAATAATTAGGTCTTATCTATGTCTATTGCCAGTCTACTACCGAGTCCTTTTCTGATAGCTTGCCCATCTAATCTGATCTCACCAGAGTCCTTTCCTTGCTACCTTAACCATTGTCATCACCTGACTTACACATATTTTTGGAAAGGTCAGCTTACGCTGGTGAGTTCTACATTTTTCAAAAAGCGTTACCTTTACCTCGAAAGTTTATTCCAATGCTTGGGCCTAACGGCCCCCTTTTAACGAACATTTATCAAGTATAAAACATAACAGAATTATACTATAACTTTAAAACCATTATTAAACAATTATCAGATATAAGTATTATATCAAAATATAACCTTTAAACATTTATCAGGCATAAAACAGAGTTATACCAAAACATTCATTCAGTTTATCATTTAACCATTTCTCCAGTTTACCATTTACCCGATTAACCGTTGAACCTTTTAACCGATTAACCTTTTAACAGGTATAAACATAACAGTGTTATATCAAAACATAACCCTTAAACCGTTTACTACTTTAAGCACTCTGGGTCTCCCAAACCCTCTCTTGTGCAAATAATCATTAAGTATAAAACATAAAAGAGTTATACGAAATATTATAAGCAGTCATTCATTTACTTACTAAGCATTGTCTATTGGAACCACGTTAGTTCCTCGGGCAACCGTCGCCACCCGAATACCTTTTCTAAGTAAGCAGCCGTCGCTACCCCGGAGAACCGTCGTTCCCGCTTCTAGTTGTACAACCACAGTCTCCCTTTTCTCTAGACAATATCCGCTTAGATTAAAACCTTTTCAACCTTTTTCAACATTTTCAAAAGTCCATTTAATAACCTCTGTATTTGGACTCATAACCTTTTCAACACCGGTCCATCACCCGTATATGGAAATAAGCGTTTCATCAATATAATGTTATGGGTCTTGTTAAATCTCAGTGAAACCTATACTGGACTGCATCTATAACATTTCCTATTGTATTACAGGTGTTTATATATAGGAAGTACCGCAGCGTATCCACCACACCTTAAATACAAACGGATATGATATAGAGTCATTCTAGTATAGATTACATCTTACAATCACAACAAGGCTAATAATATTATATTTATCCGACACTTATTCACATACACAAGCTTAGACCAAACATTCACATTTTTCCGTTTCTTAAAACTTTATATAAAAGTTCCATCCTTTACATTACCCGTTTATTATAACTTTCCCGTGAATAGTTTATAACAGGTAATCATCATTCAAACAGTTATAGGCCTTGAAACATTTCACGTATGTGTATCGGCACAAAACATGTAAAAGGCATTTAAACATATTTCTTTAACATTCCTCATATATAACATTTCTAAAGTAATTTAGGAGTTTACGACATTTCTCCCGTAAATACTATTATAACCTTTTCACTTATACTTTAATTCAACAATCCTTTAACAGTTTAATACTGTAAAACATTTTATCAGAAATTATTATCATAACATTTTCATAATCTTTCACGTATATATATCAATCAAAAACCTTTTAATAGTTCTAACATGTAATATTTCAGTTATAAACCATTTGAAGATATTTTCACAGCATTTGTATGTATATCAGCCCGAAAACAGTAAAACATTTAAAACATTTAAAGAGTGGGCTCATAGAACTCACCTTGTTCTCTTAAGCCAATTAAATCAGTCAGAACCTCCTTTACGCTTTCTGATTTAAACCTAGTTGCGTATTGTATGATGTTAACGCAAAGTTTTATATAATAAACACTTCTTATGTTTATATTAACACCTTATCTACTTAATAATGTATATTATTAAGTTCATATACTTTTTAAGGGTCAAAATGACCAAAATGCCCCTGGAGGCATATTATCTGCTTTTATTGATAATTATGAAGACGTGCATTCCTATAAGTAGACACTCACTCTGGGGTCGCCCAGTGTTGGGATGCCATTGCTCAGATGGGATGGCGACACCCCCGCTATGCCAGAAACCCCAGTGTACAGGCGCCTACCCTTCCGGTCCGCACGAACTTCTAATATCCGATTAACTCGGTATTTTCAAAACTTCATTATTTATTCATTTTAACTTCATATTCACTTATTATATGTATAAACATGTTACCATATCAAAACTCAAGTCCCCAAACCCTCCAGATTATTTTATATTAAATATTCTTATTTCAAAACCCTAATTTCATGAAATTCTCGTTTTATCATCAAAACTCATTTTTATTCAAAACCAACTTAGGGTATTATCCATTATAACATTTTATAATATACTTTAAAATGGCAAAGCTTAATTCAAAACCGTTTACTCGATTTGGGCAGAACAACGACATGAAAACCCTAATTTTGATCCGTTTACAAAACCTTAGCCAAACCTTTTCCAATTGTGAAATAAACTTAGGGCTTTCTTAAAATACATTAAATTAGGATTACCTACAAAAATTCAGACCCTAATTCCCACCCGATTGTTCGAATTTGATAAAACAAGTCTAAGAACCCTAATTTATGCATAGATTTTGAACTTGATTTTAGGCATGATTTCAACAAAAATTGATAAGGGGCTTTTAAAGAGCATATCAAGAAACTGTGGACTGCTGGAGATCAGCTCCTAACTCCGAACGACTTGCTCGAATTTTGAAGATGAAGATCGCGGTAGTGGTTTAGGGTTTATGGAGATAAATCTCGTGAATTGGCAACGATTAAGGGTCGATTCGATGTTCCTTTTATAGTTGCAGAGGTCGCAGGGGGTGTAGGCACGTAAGTAGGGTGAGTAATCACCGAAAAACGACGTGTGGAAGGGTTCCTTGGGCTGCAAGATCGCGTATGTGCGCAAAAGGACGATTTCTGTCGCTGAACCAACTCGCGTATCGCGCGAGGAGGAAGGCCGGGCTCGCGATACGCGGCCCAGGTTTGGTATATTGACAGAATTGGTCCTTGTACTTTATTTTTACATTTTAGCCCCCAGATTCCTACCAAACTGTTATTTCATGCCTTAAATCGTTATGGGGCATTTTTATAAAAGTTTCTAAGGCTCGGGACATGCTCGATGATATACGTATACATACGTATATATATATTTCTTTATATGTATATATTTTTCACAATTTTGCACTTTAGCCCCTTATATTTTTATTTCTTTATCATTTTATGTATCAAAATATTATGGGACATAATTCTAATGTCTTTAGGGCTCGGGACACCTTTGATAAGGTTTATATACTTTCGTATATTTAAATATATATTTATATATATTTTTCATCAATTTACATTTAAGCCCTTCTACTTTCACATAATTATCATTTCATGCTCCAAATCATTTTAGGACACATTTATGATAACTCCTAAGCCTCGGGTTCATATAAATACGTATAAATACTCGCATACGTTATGTATTTCTTCATTTTTAACCATTATTTCAACGTAAGGTTACGTTCTTATTTATTTTTCACATGTTTAACTATTCTAACATGTATTCCTACATATATATTCATCAAATGAATATTTCACATGCGTTTAAGCCATTAGTATATGTATATGTATATACTTATACATATATCTAATTTAGTACAATTATGTACACGTATTTTTCTCCGGTTATCATTTATTTCTATCATATCAACTTTTAAACACATATTTCATTTTGATATCATGTATATCAATTATTCTTCTTATAAAACATGTATTTATCTTATTTCATTTATCAATACGTGTATCATTCATATAAATCCTATCCTTTCCCAATTTATTACCCGTTAATAGGTAAATATGCATTTTTCATACGTTTTGGGGTGTTACAACAGTACTGGAAATCATATCAATATATGTTTTTAGCTACTTACACGTACAGAATTCAAGTTATGAAATTTTGGGGTGTTACAACAGTACTGGAAACCAGGTAACAATGTATAATCTAAACGCAAGCAAACGACTATTGTTGTTTTTACTTTCTAAGTCTCATCGTATGGTTATTATATGTTTTAAAGCGTCATGAGGAGTTCTTTGCCTGGGTTAAGAAACTGGGACGTGACAACGGCTACTGCATCATCAAGGGTCGGGCAAAGGAAAGGAAAAACTCAGATTTTATGAAGAAGGTATGGCTTACATGTGATTGTGGTGGAAAACCAAATCTGTAACATCCCAAAATTTGATAGAATGCATAACTACTATGAATAATACATGTGATATATGTGTTAGGTAGCTAAACATGATGAAACGAGTAGAAAATGCATGTTTACCCATTACCGGGTAATAAATCGATAAACGATAATATTACATGAATAATACACGTGTTAATTGATAAAATGAGATAAGGAAATGAAATAATACACGTGTTAATTGATAAAATGAGATAATTGATATATATGATATTGGCATGAAAAACGTAGCTAAACGTTTATATGATAGGAATGATTGATAACCAGGAGAAAATGCATTTACATGATTAACTTATATTAAATACATGTTTGATTAGTTAAACGTGTGAAAATGCAAGTTAAATAGTTAACGGAAAAGTATAAGGGCTAAAAGTTTAATTTATGTAAAGTTATAAATACTTACGGATATTATACGTATCTATAAGTTTTATAAGTATCCCGAGGCTTATAAAGTACTATAATAAATATCCTAAAGTGGTTCGGAACATAAAATAATAAGTGTTGTAAAGTTAGAAGGGCCAAAGGTGTAAATAATGAAAAATATATAAATATATATAAAAATATATACGTATGTATACGTATATTATCGAGAGTATCCCGAACCTTAGAAACTTTATTTAACATGTTTTCTAATTGTTCGGTGCATAAAATAATAGTTTGGTAGCAATTAGGGGGTTAAAATGTAAATAAAACCTAGAGGGACCAAAGTTTTCATTATGTGATTCTTGGCTCACGGTACGCGAGGAAGCCAGACAAAGGGCTCGCGATACGCGACCCTTTCCAGGTCGCTGTTTGACCACGAACTCGACCATGCAGCCCAAGTTTACCCCTCCACGCGTCAAATTCGACCAATTAGTCACCCCTAGACGTGTCTACCTTCAGTTGCGACCAGATTGGGTATAAATACGGACCTTAACTCTCCAAAACAACTCGCCAATTCACGATTTCTCACTCGAAAAACCACCTTCTTCGTACCAGCCTCTTCATGCTCGAAATTCGACCAAACGGGAAGGAATTAGAAGGTCATCACCTGCAGTCCTACGTTTCTAGGTATGCTCTACAATAGCCCCATGTTAATTTCAGTTAATATCATGTCTAGATTAGAGATCTAAAACTATGCAAAAAATTAGGGTTCATAACCCTGTTTTATCAAAATTGGGCGATTGGGTGGGAATTAGGGTCTGAATTTTTGTAGGTAATCCTAAAATAATGTATTTAAAGAAAGCCCTAAGTTTATTTCAAAATTGGTAAAGGTTTGGTTAAGTTTTGTAAACAGGTCAAAAATTAGGGTTTTCATGACGTTATTCTGCCCAAATTGACTAAACGATGTTGAATTAAGCTTTGAGCTTTTAAAGGATATTATAAAATGCTATAATGGATGATACCCTAAGTTGGTTTAAATTAAAAATGAGTTTTGATAATAAAACGAGAAATTCATGAAATTAGGGTTTCTAAATATGATTATTTAATATAAAATAATCCGAAGGGTATGGGGACTTGATTTTTGGTATGATAACATGTTTTCATATAATATAAGAATATATGAAATTAAATTGGATAAATAATGAAGTATTAAAGATACCGAGTTAATCGGATATTTAGAAGTTCATGCGGACCGGAAGGGTAAGCGCCTGTACTCTGGGGTTTCTGGCAAAAGTGGGGGTGTCGCATAAATTCCAACTGGGACCTGGCATACCTCACTGGGCGATCCCTGGGTGAGCGTTTACTTGTAGGAATGAGCGTCTTCATATTATCGTTAAAAGACAAGGATAATTGTCTAAAGGGCATTTTGGTCATTTTTACCTTTAAAAAGAGATAAACTTAATAACTGAATATTATTAAGATAATAAGATATTAAAATAAACATAGGAAATGTTTATTGTGTAAACCTTGCGTTAACGTCATACGATACGCAAATTAGGTTAAATCGGGAATCGTAGTAGGAGTTCCGTCCGAGTAAACAAGTTAAAGAGATAAGGTGAGTTCTATGAGCCCACTCTTAAATATTTTAAATGTTTTAAATGTTTTCGGGCTGATATACATACAATTGTTATAAAATGCATCTAAATGATTCATAACTGAAATGTTGCGTATCTGAACTATTGAAGTACCTTTGAGTAAATATATATCAGATTGCTAAGGTGCTAATTGATAAATGGATATATTGAACTATTAAGTTATTGTTGGATTGATATATATATATATATATGTGAACTGTTATGGAAATGCATATACGTGAAATATCTTGAATTGATAAACTGTTAAAAGGCTTTTTGGATAATATATATAGATAAATATATATATGATATGTTATGAAAATGATATTAAATCATTTGTACGTGTTATATGATATGTGCTTTATTTGCTTCAAAATTAGATAGTCAAGTGATAAAGGAACTATTAGTAAACGTTATAGTGAATATGTATGATTATATGAGAACAGGTGATGCATTCGCTTTATTATTATGTGGTGGATACGCCGCTGGTACTTCCTATATATAAGCATAATAATATTAGTTACCCGGTATATCAGAAGTGTGGAGGATACGCCCTGTATACATACACCGACGGTAAATTGGGGAATGCCCACTTGTTGCAGTATATGACGACCTTATCACTGTTTACTAATAATCTTAAGTCACTTGAGTATTTAACTAGGGGCAGGTAGTAGTACAGGAGGGGAGTTAGAAGGTAGTGTTGCTCAAAGGGATTGGAGACCACTACAAATAGAAGGGGGAAAAAGCTACTGTCCCTTATAGAGAATGCTCTAGAAGGGTAAACTCGGCAGTAAGCAAATAGGTGAAGGCGGTGCATCTGTCCGTTACAGGGAATGACCTAGAAGGGTAAACTCGGTAGTTAACAAATAAGGGAAAGCGGGGCGACTGACCGTTATAGGGAATACCCTAGAGGGGTAAACTCGGTAGTCGGCAAAGATGGTTTCTCTGCTTATACATTAGCAGGGTTTACACTGGTAATAAATGTTGGGGTTGTAGGAAGGGATAACGGGATAAATGATTTTATAGGGGGTATTTCCTGTTAAGGAATATTGTGTGTTGTATAATTGTGATATATATTATACTTGATAATTGTCTGTGAAAAAGGGATCTTGCAGGTCCTAGGGTTTTAAACCTCACATCACCGACCTTCTTAAAAAATCCTTAAAAAATCCAAAAAAATATATAAAAAACCCTAAATAAACTAGTTGCCTCATCTGTCCGTGGACCTATTCTGTTGTGCTCGCCATCACCGACCTTCTTCACGTTGTAGAATTCTTCGATCCAATCAAATCTCAACGAAAAACGAAATTTCGAGCATCAATGAACTCGCAAATCCAAACCGATTACAATAACACTAGATTTGATGTGATGTTTAGTTTTTGTAGATCCTAATCTGATGAACATATGTGACTATGATTCTACTAAAACTCGATGGAATCCGAGAAATGAACTCAGCAATCAATGTTGATATCTAGAACTGAGATGAATGGGACCATATTTTACATATATAGTTGAATTTCTAAAACTCTAAACTCGAGCACGGCGACCAAGAAGACCTCATAGGTAATTTTTCGATTCAACCAAAATTGATGAAACATGAAATCGATCACATAAGATCATGACAAAATATAAGCCTTTACAGTTTTATAAGCGAAGTATGCGTTCAAGGACGACATAATAATAAGAAATTATAAATTTAAGACCTATTTAAAATTCAAATCAAACTTTAAGGTATATTTTAGAACTTTAATTTAAGTAGAGGACTTATATGAAAATATTAATTTATGGAATCTTCAATTTGATGGGTTCTCTAATTTTCTCTGTTCTCGTCTAATAATTAATTAATTATTATCATCATCTTTTATCTTTTTTTTTTAATCCTCATCTTCTTCTTCTCCAAAACTCTATTAAACCTTTAAACTTCATCTTTTCTGTTTTTGAAAGGCGCCTCATTAAAAAACAGAAAATTTTCTATTACTCTTATGAATCTTAGTGGGTGACTTGCCCTCCTCTGGAGTGGTTATAGATTCGCCACTGTTCATGTTTAATTGGATTTGGGCCTAAATAAGTGACCGATGCATATCACTATTCGGGTTAACCCAACCCTAATTATATTTTTTGGTTTGTCGAGTTGACTTGATTAACCTGAGTAAGACTTTTATTCGGGTTTGTCAGGTTGACCTATTTAACCAGATTAAGACAATAAGACTTAACATTATTAGACGTGACTCTAATCGCTTTATTTAGCTTTGGGTGAGGTTTAATTAATTGGGCTCGAGTATTTTTTCTACGATGATAGTGGGGGTATGGGTCGGCAACCCCCTTCGGCAAGAGTGGTTTTTTCGGCAAGTTTGGCGACGGCCATACCCCCCCCTCCCCTTTTCTACGAGTTGTATTTCGACAAAATCCATACCAATTTTTGGTAACCTATTGCTGAGCATATTCGACCATTTTTAACACATTTCACCCTATATAAACCCCATTCTATCTCATTTTATACCATAAAATTTCTTGAGGCTACGAGCTCATGAACTCAAATTGTTCTTTTGGTTGTAAGATAAAGTCCCCCCCCCCCCCCCAACTTGTTACTCGTCCTTCTTGACGTGAAACGTCGAGTCGTCGAGCAATATGGGTGGGTTTATGATTTTTAGATGGTGGGTTTGTGATTTTTAGATGGTGATTATGTAATCCTAGGTTTTATGAGTTTTAATGAATATTTAGTTTTTATATTTGTTGGAAGTTTTTAAGAATATTTAATTTATATTTGGTAAAATAATTAATTTATGACATTGGCTATATTAACAAACATTTTTATAAAAAAAACAGCTTTTTAATGGGTCGTTTGGACCCAAATGGTCGTTTGGTTTTTTTTAATATTACAAAATCACAGCTCCCCCTTCCCACCCCCACCCCCCCCCCCCCTAATTTATGGGGTCATTTTGACAAGTGTTTAAAAAACCCGTTCGAACCGGCCGGTTAATAGTTAGATTCTACAAGTGATTTTAATGCTCTTATTGATTAAAAAACTTAATCCCAGAAGTTTGCCTAACGCTATAAGAGGAGGCGGTATCACGGGGTTACTGCGGCCCGGTTCCAAGGGGAGTCGGCCGGCTACTTGGGCCAACCATACCACCTGAGGCGGTTCCCCTCCCACGGCTCGCCATCTCGTTCTTCTCCGGTTCCTCCAAGCCAGCGAGAGCCGGCCAAAATTCGAACGTTGCATTTGACCGTTGGAGCCCAACGGCTATTTTTTTTTTCTTTTTTACCAATTTACAACTATAAATTCTACCCCATTTTATAACATTTTTACACCCATCTTCTTCACCTATCTTCTACCTCTTTTACATATTTTCTAATCCATATTACTCATGGATCGATCAAAGAAAAAATCACCCGCTACCACGAAAAAATCACCCGCTCCCACCAAAAAATACAAACCGAAGGTTTGAAATACCGGTCAACCCTCCAACACAAATCCTCCACCCCAATCACAACCGGCTTTTTTCACACCACATCCTTCTCAACAATCGTACATAGATCTCCTATCCGGACGTTATGGGGTTCAAGGGGAGTTATATCCCCCACATTCTTCCCAAATGCATCAATTCCCCTCTAACGTCATGTACCAAAACCCCCAAATTTCGAGAGCCAAGACGTCAAATCGATTCTATCCGAAGAAGAAGTTGAAGAAGAAGTCGGAGAAGAAGAAGAAGAGGAGATCGAGTTGATGAACAAAGACGTTCAAGTGATTACAAAGAATAAAAGTAAATTTCCGACGAGAGCAAAATGTAAAACTTGGACGTCGGAGGAAGAGCTTAATTTGACAAAATCTTATATTCATTGCACCGAAGATGGAAAAAAGCGGATCAACAATCGCGCGATTCGTTTTGGGGTAAAGTTCTTGCCCACTTTGACGGTTTGATGGGTGCACCTAGTGGGCGAACTAGGGACCAACTAAGCTCAAAGTGGAAGAAGTTGAATACGAAATTGTCGAACTTCAATGGTCTCTACATTCAATCGGTAAAAAAACATTTATTTTTTTTAACTCGATATATATATATATATATATATATATATATATATATATATATATATTAACTTGTTTATTTGTTTGTAATAGACTAATACTTGGGCAAGTTGGAGTGCGGATGTGGACGTTTTGATGAAAGCCCAAAACCTGTATAAAGAAATATACGAGAAAAATGGGTTTGCTCATTTGGCGTGTTGGGTCGAGGAAAAAGACCATCCAAAGTGGGCTCCGGTTGAGAATGTACTTGGTGAAATACCGGAACCGGGTAAAAGGACGAAGACGTCCGAGTCGGGGGACTACACAACTTCAAATGATGTTGGATCGACTCAATTGCCCGATCTAAATGAAGACTCAACCCCTACATACCCAAAAAGTAAATGGAAAAAGAAGTCGGGCGAATCTTCGTCCATCGCAAGGAGTTCGGCATCGGAAATGGCGTTGAAAATGATGTCGGATTTTCAAGCCAGTTGGATCAAAGAAAGGGAGCTTAAGGCAAAGCTTCGGGACGAAGCCTTTGGAAATGTAACATCCCAAAATTTGATAGAATACGTAGCTACTATGAATAATACATGTGATATATGTGTTAGATAGCTCAATGTGATAAAACGGGTAGAAAATGCATGTTTGCCCATTACCGGGTAATAAATTGATAAAAGATGGTAATGTGTGTTAATTGACAACATGAGGTAAGGAAATGAAATAATACGTGTTTTATATCAAGCATAGTTGATATATATGTTATTAGAATGAAAAACGTAGCTAAACGTTTATATGATAGAAATAAATAATAACTGGGAGAAAATACCTTTACGTGATAACATTATATTGAATACACGTGTAAAAATATGTTTGAATAGCATAGATGCATGTGAAATATTCATTTGATGAATATATATGTAGGAATACGTACTTAGATAGTTATACATGTGAAAATGCATGCTTAAGAGTTAACAAGAAAATAGAAGGGTAGAAAGTGTAATTTATATACAAATATATGTGTATATATATTGTTATATGTGACCCGAACCTTCAAGAATGTTAAAAACATGTTTAGGAAGGTTGTAAGACGTAAAATGATACTTACATCAAAAGATTAGGGTTTAATATGCATAAGATAAAAGTTAAAGGGCTAAAAGTGTAATTTATTTAAAGTTACGAATACTTACGGATATTATACGTATCTATAACTTTTATAAGTACCCCGAGGCTTATAATGTATTATAAAAATATCCTAAAGTGGTTCGGAACATAAAATGATAAGTGTTGTAAAGTTAGAGGGGTCAAAGGTGTAAATAATGAAAAATATATATAAATATACATAAAAATATATACGTATGTATACGTATATTATCGAGAGTGTCCCGAGCCTTATAAACTTTATTTAACATGTTTTATAATTGTTCGGTGCATAAAATAATAGTTTGATAGAAGTCTGGGGGCTGAATTGTAAATAAAACATAGAGGGACCAAAACTGCCAATATGGCAAACTTCCTCGCGGGTCGCGACACATGGGGCTCAAACCCTTGCGACCCTCCGCCCAAATCTGCACCAGAATTGTACCAGGTTCGAAATTTGCCACGTATTTCGACTTGGAACTCACGATTGAGCAATCCACGCGTCGTTTTCGAATGATCAGTCACTAGGGTACGTGTCTAGGCATCAAGGCGCAACTAATGGGTATATATAGAGGTCGGATTACACCCGATTTGATCACCAATTCACGATTTCATCATCTAAAAACCCTCTTTCTGGCCGCGACTTTCTTCTAAGCAATTCTCTCAATCGGTGAAGTATTCGAAGCTGAATTTTTGCAGTTGAGCATTATTAGGTATGGTCTAAAATAACCTCTTTCAGTTTTTGATAATATTGCCTCTAAGTATGATTTCTAAAAATATATAAAAATTAGGGTTCTTGAGCTTGTTTTGCTAAAATTGGGTGATCGAGTGGGAATTAGGGTCTGAATTTTTGTAGGCAATCCTAATTTAATGTGTTTTAAGAATGCCCTAAGTTTTTTTCAGAATTTGAAAAGGTTTGGTAAGGGTTTTGTAAACGGGTCAAAATTAGGGTTTTCATAACGTTGTTCTGCCCAAATTGAGTAAACGGTGTTGAATTAAGCTTTGCTATTTTAAAGGATATTATAAAATGTTATAATGAATAATACCCTAAGTTGGTTTGAAAAGAAAATGAGTTTTGATAAAAAAAACAAGAAAAACGGGAAATTAGGGTTTCTAAATATGATTATTTAATATAAAATAATCCGAAGGGTATGGGGGCTTGATTTTTGGTATGATAACATGTTTTCATATAATATAAGAATATATGAAATTAAATTGGATAAATATTAAAGTATTTAAAATATCGAGTTAATTAATCGGATATTTAGAAGTTCGTGCGGATCGTAAGGGTAGGCGCCTGTACACTGGGGTTTCTGGCAAAGCGAGGGTGTCGCATAAATCCCCTCTGGGAACTGGCATACCTCCCTGGGCGACCCCGGGGTGAGCGTTTACTTATAGGAATGCGTGTCTTCATATTATCATTAAAAGAAAAGGATAATTGCCTATAAGGGCATTTTGGTCATTTTGACCTATTAAAAGGATAATCTTAATAAATATATAATATTAAGATAATAAGAGATAGAAATAAACATAGGGAGTGTTTATTTTATAAAGCCTTGCGTTAACGCCATACGATATGCGAATTAGGTTAAATCGGGAATCATTATGGAAGTTCCGTCCGAGTAAACGAGTTAAAGAGATAAGGTGAGTTCTATGAGCCTACTCTTAAATATTTTAAATGTTTTAAATGTTTTCGGGCTGATATACATACAAATGTTATAAAATGCATCTAAATGATTTGTAACTAAAATGTTGTGTATCTGAACTATTGAATTACCTTTGAGTAAATATATATATATCAGATTTCTAAGATGCTAATTGATAAATGGATATATTGAACTATTAAGTTATTGTTGGATTGATATATATATGTGAACTGTTATGGAAATGCATATACGTGAAATATCTTAAATTGATAAACTGTTAAAAGGCTTTTGGGATAATATATATAGATAAATAGAGGAGAGTTAGGCTACATCACATAAAAAGCCTACATCCATTGCGGATTGATCTGGGGCGTCCATCAAGATCATCCAACAGCCAAGATCTATGGTGTTTTCGCCTATGGCGTTTTCGGTGGGGAAACAAAACACCATAGGCGGAAACACCATAGATCATGGCTGTTGGATGATCTTGATGGACGCCCCAGATCAATCCGCAATGGATGTAGCGTTTTTGCTTGATGTATTTTACCCTAAACCTAGATAAATATATATATATGATATGTTATGAAAATGATATTAAATCATTTGTACGTGTTATATGATATGTGCTTTATTTGCTTCAAAATTAGATAGTCAAGTGATAAAGAATTTATTAGTAAACGTTATAGTGAATATGTATGATTATATGAGAACATGTGATGTATTCACTTTATTATTATGTGGTGGATACGCCGCTGGTACTTCCTATATATAAGCATAATAATATTAGTTACCCGGTATATCAGAAGTGTGGAGGATACGCCCTGTATACATACACCAACGGTAAATTGGGGAATGCCCACTTGTTGCAGTATATGACGACCTTATCACTGTTTACTAATAATCTTAAGTCACTTGGGTATTTAACTAAGGGCGGGTAGTAGTACAGGGGGAGTTAGGAGGTAGTGTTGCTCAATGGGATTAGAGACCACTACAAATAGAAAGGAGGAAAAAAGGCTACTGTCCGTTATAGGAAATACTCTAGAAGGGTAAACTCGACAGTTAGCAAATAGGGGGAAACAGGGCAACTGTCCGTTACAGGGAATGCTCTAGAAGGGTAAACTCGGCAGTTAGCAAATAAGGGAAAGCGGGGCGACTGACCGTTATAGGGAATACCCTAGAGGGGTAAACTCGGCAGTCGGCAAAGATGGTTTCTCTGCTTATACATTAGCAGGGTTTACACTGGTAATAAATGTTGGGGTTGTAGGAAGGGATAGCGGGATAAATGGTTTTATAGGGGGTGTTTCCTGTTAAGGAATATTGCATATTGTATAATTGTGATATATATTATACTTGATAATTGTCTGTGAAAAATGGATCTTGCAGGTCCAAGGGTTTTAAACCTCACACCGAGGTAAAGCTTTTAAAATATAGAACTCACCAGCGTAAGCTGGCCTTTTCCAAAAATGTATGTATGTCAGGTCAGGGTGAGGCTTCGACTAGTTATGAGAAGGCCCTGGTGATAAGGGATTAGACGGGTAAGCTATCGGACGGAAGGAGGGTTTTGGCAAGCTGGCATAGTTATAGCAATAAAACGTAATGATAGATAGTATTTCCTTATGAAAAATATCTCTTACTTTGTAGTACTTGGCAAATAAATAAAAGTTTAAAATTTCCGCTGCTTAGTTATCTCTGTTGATACCTTGTGTTCATGAGTAAATCCGATTCGTGACCCCTTCTAGAGCCAAGTCTGGGAGCGGGTCTCACAAAATCTCACCGGAACCGTTCGAAAATCCGGTAGCAAAAAGATCAGATGTGCTTTCTAGTTGGCGGGGTCATAAGACCATCGCTCTGAGTCTTTTCAGCTGGAACAAAAGAATGCTTGCCATAACCATTCTCTCAAGGCATATGGGGGGCACTCACATGCGAGGAGATTGTCTGATGACGAGTTTTGTCTGGCTAAACAACTTATGGAGCAAAACATGCCGGCTCGTAACATACTTTCAACCATAAAAAAGGAACTTCCGGATAACGTCTCTGTTCGGAAACCATATATAACACCCAGGATAAAATTAAGCACAAAAACAAAATAAGATCAACCGCGATGGAAGTTCTCAAGAACTGTCTTTGTACTATGAACTATATTTTTCACACTCAGGAAGATCCTAAGATGAACATCACCCAAGAGATATTCTTCATTAGTCACGAATCGCGCGCCACATGGCATGCATTTGTTGGAAATAGGGTGTCCTGACCCGACAAATTAATGAACCCGACCGATAGTGACCCGTAAGAGTTACACCCGGGTCAACAGACTACAAATCTAATTAAATGTTAATTAGTATTAAAACGAACTAAGCGGTCAATTAAATAAATACTTTATTATTTATTTAATTAAACGACATAACCTTATATGGCTAAAAAACGCTCGAAAAATAAGTTAAACGGACTGACCAGTTGTTACCGGATTAACAGACTGGTCAGTTAGGTGGACTAGAGGAAATCGCGACCGGGCCCAGTCCGTCAGAGTCCCGGTACGCGAATTTAATAATAAATTAGGGAGAGAGTGGATTAATTCGCAAGAAATCAAAAACAAAACCCTAATCTCCACTCTCGCTCCCTCTTGCGTCGAACCCCAAGCCGGCGCCACCCCTACCGTCATCCATTGCCAGTTTCCGATGGATCCCCGTTTGGCCAACATTTGTTCTCGACTCGAAAAGGAAGATGTAGCCGCCCGAGCCGAAGCCGCAACCCGAGCCGAAGCCGAAGCCGCGACCCGAGCCGCAACCGCGGCTCAAACCGTCGTCGTCGCTGCCGCGCCGCCCCGCCGGTGGCCCTCGCACTGCCGGCGTAGCCGAGGCCACAGCGCCCTGTCCCCTCGTCGTGGCCCGCACTGCTCTACCCACCGGCCACCGTCATTGCATAATATCGGTCTCCGGTGACGAGTTCTTCGTAGGGAATGTTCCTGTCGCGATCCCGGTGGAGGAAGTTTTGTCACCACCACCCGTGGTAACCCTACCACCGCCGCCACCATTGCCGTCGTCGCCGCCGATGGCCGCCGCCACCGTTGACGATCTGTCTCGCAGGTTCGAGTCGGACGTCTCATTTCGTACTAGCGACAGTCCGTTGAATCCGGGTGTCTCGAGCAGTTGCTCGAACACCGCCAAGGTATATCTAACTTAATTAGATATTAATTTTATTTATTTATTTTAAATAAATATTTTTTTGTGTTTGTCGTGTGCGGTGATTGATCCTGTTGAAGTAATATTCGCGTGTTTTATTTAAATCGTTTCCGCTGCCAGATTAATATAGTATTAATTTATATTAAATAGGTTTTAATCGGATAAAAAATTAAAATCGGTAACCCGGATATCCACTGTAATTCCAACAGTGGTATCAGAGCCATTATCACCGCGCGCAAACTAGAACCGGTCTTTTCGTAACCGGTAGTTCGCAATTTCGACTTAAATCCAAATTGCGAATTAGAATTAATTTTACTTGTTTAATTTTAATTCTATTAAATTTTATTATTGTGTGTTACGGTCGACCCCTTATTTAAAATTGCATAATTGTTTATGTTGTGTTGTGTTTGATTTTCTCTGGTTGGCCCATTTGTGTATTTTGAATTTTGGTTTTATTGGACCCGGTTTTAGGGTTTCAAAGTTATACAACATTTTAAGCCAGGTTACATTTGTTGTAATTGTAAATTTTGTAAAAACCAAGACTCAAAGACTGTACACACGCTGGAGGGATGTCGAAGCAAATGGGAGCTGAATCGGATCCAAGAACGCACTGAGTTGCCTCCTTGGTTATTCACCGTTTATTGTATTTAATTTTAAATTAAATATGTCCCTTATTATCTCGCTTGTATGGCTCGACTGAGATCAAGACTTTATGTCGTTTAACACACAATATGCCCTTCGCGACAACTTAGTAATTTTAATTAGGTTAAATTAATTTACTAGTCCCGAGTGGTGATAGGGTTTATCGTTCGTGTCTAACGATAATTAAATATTAAAAGTAATTAGTATCCATATTTGGTAATTCTTAAAAACTGATAGTTCGTGCCATCCTATCTCAAGTCGAACTTGGAACGTATTTACCGGAGTATCAGTGTTGGAGTATTTCAACACCGCACTTGGTGCGAGGGTACCTTCTAAGGTGAGAACATTGGAGTGTTTCAACACCATGTCATCACATCGACCATTTAGGATTACTATCGCTTTAGACGTATATGTTCGTGGTGTTGGAGTATTTCAAAACCGCGCCACAGACGTGTATTGCTAAAGTGGGCACGAATGAGGCTAAACGTATCGCAAAATACAATTGTATGTATATAGCGGCCACATACCGAGAGTTGTGACTTGAGTCTCACAATTGACAATCGTTGTCAGTTTGTTTACACGGCTTTGCTCCTGAGGCTCATTTGGCGGTCTCAAGTAATGTCGCCTAAATGAATTCTCGATTTCTTAAAATAAACTTTACCAACTTATTCTAAAGAAATATAAAACATCGAAAATACTAATTTAAATCTACTTTGCTTATTTCAGAAGGCTAATGAAAACTCACCTCCATTAAGTTCAATGGTACAACTCAACCCCTTCACAGAGACTGGCTTTCTCGCATGGCAGACTACCCTGAGGAACCTTTTAAGGCCCTTCGGGAAACTCTTGACCTATCGCGAGTATTCCATCTTACTTGTTAAATGAGAACTCGCGATCTGAGCTCCAA
The DNA here is from genome assembly GCA_039602395.1 of Deinandra increscens subsp. villosa. Classification (NCBI taxonomy): domain Eukaryota; kingdom Viridiplantae; phylum Streptophyta; class Magnoliopsida; order Asterales; family Asteraceae; genus Deinandra; species Deinandra increscens. Next base: position 56,736 of record JBCNJP010000263.1, on the reverse strand, counting down.
AAGCCCACTGACGATGATAAGGACGTCACTGACCTGATGTTATCTAGCATGACTCAGGATTATCGGTACAATTTCATGGGGATGTCTGCTTATGACATCATACGTAAACTCAAGGATTTATTTGAAATAGGTCAGAGGACTGAGCGAGCCGATGCACTTTCACAATTCGTGAACTACTCTATGGCTAACGACTCCTCACCATACGATCATGTCATGCTGATGAAAGCATATCGTGACAGGCTTATCGACCTTGGTTACTCCATCTCTGACGGGATGGCTCTTGATGTAGTACTCAGATCTTTGCCTGAACATTATCGCATTCTTGCGATTAATTGTTCGGGTCATTCGATCGAGAGGGTTATTCCGTTGATACCCAACATGAAGATCAGGACCACACCAGATGTGCTTAGAGTTGCTAATACAAAGATCTCCAAAGCCAAGAAGGTTAAAGAAGGCAAAGGCAAGAAACCACAGGTGCAGCCTCCCAGGAGCGCCTGTGTTATGAGTGCAACAAAATGGGACACTTGCGTCACAACTGTCCCGTTTATCTTGCAAAGCTGAAGATGACCAAGAACCCTAATAAGGGTTGCTCATCAGGTATGTCAATAAATGTTATTGAACTTTTCACTGTTTCCTCCAATTCATGGGTATTTGATACTGGATGTGGTTATCACATCGTTAATGTTTTGCAAGAACCTGAGAAGTGGAATAAGACCGAACAGGACTGCATGGACCTCATCGTTGGTGACGGGAAAAAGATCCCAGTACATGCTACCGGCACATATTCTTTTTCATGCTCTCCTGGCCTTGTAGTTACTTTGGTTAACTGTTTATATGCACCTGGTTTATCCAGAAACATTATTTCTGTCTCTTCATTGTTTGAACAAGGTTTTCGGTATAAACTTAATGGAAATTTGATTTCTGCTTACCTTAATGATATCTTTTTTTCGAGGCTAGACCTCGACATGGTATATATGAGATAGATGTTCAAACAAACGATCAGCTCTATCATGTTTCTAAAAGAAGCAAAGCTGATAGTAACGAGTCCTCGTTATGGCACCATAGGCTTGGTCACATAAGCAAGGCTCACATTAAGAAGTTGCAAACTCATGGGATTCTTGAATCCCAAGATGCAGATTCCTTCGATGAATGCGAGTCGTGCTTATCTGGTAAACTTACCAAGTCACCCTTCACCCATACAGGTGAACGGGCCCAAGGATTGTTAGGCATTATTCACACCGACGTGTGTGGACCCTTTCGAACCGAAACGAGAAATTGCGAACGGTACTTCGTAACTTTCATTGATGACTACAGCAGATATGCTTATGTCTATCTGATGAAAAACAAGCATGAAACTTTTGAAAAGTTCAAAGAGTTTCAAAACGAAGTACAAAATCAGTTGAGTCGAACTATTAAAATACTTCGATCTGATAGAGGTGGTGAATACCTAAGCACTGAATTCCTGAATCATCTGAAGAAATGTGGAATTGTTTCACAACCTACTCCTCCTGGCAGACCCCAGTTAAATGGCGTAAGTGAAAGGAGGAATCGAACTCTGCTTAACATGGTTCGATCGATGATGTGCAGGACCACCTTGCCACATTCCTTTTGGGGATATGCCATCTTGACCGCTGCTCGCCTAATAAATCTGGCACCGACCAAGAAAGTAGAGAAGACCCCATATGAGATATGGCATGGTTCTTCTCTTCCTAAACTGTCATACCTCAGGGTAAGGGGATGTGATGCTTATGTCACCAGCGAATTTGACAACAAGCTCGATCCCCGAGGCGAAAAGGTGACTTTCATTGGATACTCTAATAATACCGGTTATTACTTTTACCATCCTGATGCAAATACTGTTTCCATCAAAAGAAAAGGTAAATTCCTTGAGAAAGAGTTTCTTACTCGAGGAACAAATAGCAATCCAGTGGATCTTGAAGAAATTCGAGATACACCTAACCCTGAGACGGTTGCTGCGTTTGACCGACAAATGGTTGTCGCACCATCAGACCCAAGCACAAGCGCAAGCGTTCGTAGGAGCGAAAGAACGCGAAAAGAGCCTGATATATACCTTGGCTATCATGAGGCCTTTGACGTTCTGTTAATAGCCGATTCTAACGATGAGCCTACTAACTACAAAGCTGCTATGTCAGATCCAGAATCTGATAAATGGCTTGAAGCCATAAACGCTGAGATGCAATCCATGCGTGACAATCATGTTTAGGACTTGATTGAGCTACCCCCGGGTACACGGGCAGTGGGGAGCAAGTGGATCTTTAAGAGAAAAGCTGACATGCATGGAAATGAGCAAACCTACAAGGCACGGCTTCTAGAGAAAGGTTTCACTCAAACCCAAGGGATTGACTATGATGAAACCTTCTTGCCCGGTGTCATGATCAAATCGATCAGGATTCTCCTTGCCATAGCCGCATACCATGATTATGAGATATGGCAAATGGACGTTAAAACCGCTTTCCTGAACGGACAACTCGAAGAGGATGTCTACATGGTTCAGCCTGATGGTATTGTCGATCCAGAGAATCCAAATAAGGTTTGCAAGCTAAGCAAGTCCATTTATAGGCTCAAGCAAGCATCTCGAAGCTAGAATCTTTGTTTTGATCAAAAGGTCAAAGAGTTTGGTTTTGATCAAAATAAAGATGAACTTTGTGTTTACAGAAAGGCAAGTGGGAGTGCTGTATCGTTCCTCGTACTGTACGTAGACGATATATTGATAATAGGAAACAACATACCCATGCTTAACGAAGTTAAGAAATGGCTTTCATCTTGTTTCGCTATGAAAGATCTTGGAGAAGCCGCTTACATTCTGGGAATTAAAATTCATAGAGATCGATCTAAGCGCCTTTTGGGTCTCAGTCAAAGCACTTACGTTGATAAGATCATAGCTCAGTCCAACATGAGCAACTCCAAGAAAGGAGTCGTTCCCATGACTAAGGGAACAATCTTGGACAAATCTCAAGCACCTAAAACGGAGCGCGAGATAAGCCAAATGGCATCGATTGCTGATAACGGTTTGTCAGGCCGTTTCAAATCCCCAACCTAGATTAATTTTGTAGTAGTGGAAGTTAGGGTTATCGAACCTAGGTAATATGTGGAAATTGATTAATTGACTACTAAATTAACCTAAATTACTGATTAACCTAAAATTATCTAAGATTGCCACTTGGCTGTTTTGAGTTGTTGGGTGAATTAACTAACAAATTAACTAACTTTAACCTAAAAACTTAATTGAACTATCAAATGAGACAAATCTAACCACTTTCGGATCCTGGTTGGCTACCGATCTAGGCAAAACCTAATTACTAACTAGTGACACATAGACATGCCCCCCAATTGCTTCCTTGACCTAATAACCTAAGTTTCTAATGGACTGATTAGTCCTGCCGCAAGAAAGTGCTAGATCATTAAACAGTGGACCACTAAAACCCTAGGTTACTAGTTAGATTAAACAATTTAGCATGCGGGTGTTCAACGGTAGCAAGTATTCCGGAACAACTAGTTAAGCAATTGATTAGGAATAGAACGATTTTACCAACCAATCACCAAAAGCGGTTAGTGGTGATTAGCCGGACATAGCTAATAAAACAAACAAAGATATAATGAAAAACTGTATTAAATAACTGTACCGAATGATTAAAATCTCTCAAAAAGCTCCAAAACAGGGCTCCAAGTCGTAAACCCTAAGCTCTGGTCGAATACGAATGAAGAAGATTCGTCTAATAACTTCACAAACAAGTTTAAATATGTAAGTCCCGAAAACGGTCCAAACACGATATCACACAACGATTACGAGTGCGGAATCCAAGTAATCGTTTGAGTCAAGAATAGAGATGGAGAAATCGAAAAAAAATAATGTAAACAACAATAAACGAAATACTTAAACCTTGATTTGATTATGCACACGATCAACTCTTGTGATCGTCTGGTACATAAACTTGATAGAAACCTAAAAGCCCCCTGTATCTCTCTCAACTAGCTAACACCTAACATGGGTATTAAGATTTGTTTATATAGATAAACAAATCTTAAACCTAATTTTCGGATTAGGCTAAATAGGCCCACTAAACACCCCTTAAACTCTTTCTAATTGGGCCCAAACATGTCTAAATTGGCCCAATGACCCAATACAATGAAAACCCAACTATTTTACACCCATTCTATCACATAGGCCTTCAAAATAGTCCGCCAAGTGATGATTTAATACACAAGCCACAAATTATTCCCTTACAATCTTCCCCTTGGCTTGTGCTATTAAATGTCTTCTACTTTCAATCTTCAGACTTGCAGTCTTCTCCTTGGCTTGAGCATGGGTTGATGAAGATTCTTTATCTTTGATAGTCTTCATTGGGCAGCATGTGGGACGATTGATGGCTCTTTCTCTTTATCAGCATCAGCTTGAACTTCAAATGGTAAACACGTAATGAGAGGAGGAATCTCAAATACTTGCTCCTTCTTGAAAACTGTTGAGTCCTTGCTGAAACATCAGTAACTGTCTGTCTTGGCATTCTTGAACTTCTGGAATGAAAATTTTCTTGTTTTGCTCTGCATCTTTTCTTCATTTAGCTTCCCCTCAACATGCGAACAGTGTCTTTTGAGTCTTTGGAAGCTTTTTTTTGAACAACCAACAAACTTCCCCTAAGCATAGGGTAAGTCCTTTTCCGGCTGGTTCTTCAACTTGATCAGTAGCAAAATTCCTGCTTTGGTCAACTGAGTCCTTGACTTTCTTGTCCATGAGTTGTCTTTTTCACTTAACCTGTCAAGCACAACATGGAGCAAACACAAACACTAACCAGCATATGATACCTGGTTACTGGGTTAGCATGAGAACAACATTCTCAAACCCAAATATTGATTATGAGTTTCCTTTAAACACTTCCCCTGAACCCAATGACTCACTTCACATTTTCTCCCCCTGAGATTCTGGAGGGGTGATACTTTCTTGCATAAAACCCATAAAAACTTATTATAAACCTTTAAATTAACCTGGCCATGGTTGAAAAAAATAAACAATAAAAACTTAAGATAACTCAAAAGAAAAAATAAAAATAAAAACAAACATACCAAATTACTAAACGAGAGGGTTTCTATGGGATCAAACCGTATGAATTTGACCAAGGAACCCTTTTCAGCTTCTGTTACTCGTCCACGTCCAGGTGATTTCCAATATACTAATCCACTTTAAACTCTAACCCTTTTCTTATTCAGGTTGTTTGTCACTTTATTATCTTTTAAAGTGCATTAATTATGAACAGCAAGTGGGTTTCAACAAATCCTGGGTACATGTTATTACACACTATCAAGCACATAAATTCCCTACCACATATTTTCACAACCTGATCCAGAAGTTTGAAACTGAGCTCCAGACTGGATTGAGAAGAGAAAGAATAGATCACATAGAATTTTTTGGTATAATATACAAAGTCAACTGAATTTTTGAAACATTTTTAGTAATGCTCTCATCAGTGACAAAGGCTGAGGGTTTTGGACACTTGAGGGTCTCTTTTCTTGTGCTCTTTGGCATCGTTTGGGTGTATACATGCAATTTTTTTTATTTTTTTTTTATATATATATTTTTTATTTTAGGTGATCTAGAAGCACGTATGTATGGACAACTCCAGGTCATTGCTCACGTAAAGCAGAGGAGAGCCTTACATACATTCGAAGCATCCCCAGGTCATTGCTCACGCAAAGCAGAGGGGACACCGACTTTTTAAGCTCAATTTCACACTCTTGGAGACAAGCGTGTGTATCGGGAACTTGAACATGCAGTCAAAATAGAAATGCAATTAACCTAAGTGCTGTTACCCAACAAACTGCCATACGTTATCTTTAAATGTGTAACGCATACCTTTTCAGAGTTAAGAGCCGAGCCTACCAGCATATCACCATGGATCATGTCTTTCACATCAGCCTTACACGTGTCAGCCATCTCCTAAACGGAAATTTATTTCACTTCCCACCTTCTCAAACGCACAAACAAAAGATTAAAAATTAAAAAGCACAAATTTTTTTAGGGGTCTACTATTTCATCTTTTCTATTAATCCCTTTGCTTTTTGATTTTTAATAACAACACACACCTTTTTTTTCAATTTTTTCCTTTTTTTTATTTTTTATTTTTTCCTTTTTTTTAAACACTCACTGACACAATACTAAATATGTACTAAAAACTGGCCAAGCTAACCTTCAAAGTTTATCTTTTGAAAAATTTCAGAAATGGGTTTTGTTTCATGCACAACCATACTTCACATCAAATTAGCCAAAAAAAACAAACAATTCAGACAATGTTACCTTTTCTGCTGATTTTTTCAGATTTACCTCTCACAAGGAGACATACCCTCCATTGAAATCTTCATGTCATGTAGTAGAGAAATGCCTCCTATCCTGTGCCTGGAACAATCACTATCACAAACAAACAAGGTTAATGAAAGTCCTCCTTGACTGTTCCTGCACAAGGTAAGAGATCAGTTAGCCATAAGTACCCAGGCCATTGTGGTTCTGGGTATACCTGAAGAATCTGTGAAAGAAATTTCTTTTAAGAACATCCCATTTGTGATATCAGGAATTGGGGGTGTGGCTGCCTTTGATTTTGGTTTCCAAATTCCAGGTGATTTGAAAGTTGTTTTAGTCACCTTTGAAGTAGTGACTTTAGGTATTTCAACCTTCTTCATTTCAGGTTTCCTTTTCAAAACAGTTTTAGTTACCTTTGGAGGAGTAACTTTAGGTTTGTCAACTTTGTGTTGTTTTGAAATCGGTTTCTTCACCTTTTTATGAAAATTTTCAAAATTTGGAAAAACATATTTTTGATTCGAAAATTTTCTCTGCTCTTTGGCAGCGCCCCAATGTTGATCAGAGGGTTTTATCTTAGGAGAAACAGTCTTCATCGCCTTAGGTGGTTGCACCTTCATTGGCTTAGACTTAACTGATTCCCGAGACGAAACACTCCAACTTTGTGGA
>JBCNJP010000263.1:26263-49263 GCA_039602395.1 Deinandra increscens subsp. villosa | reverse complement strand
ATGTACCTAATGAAAGCATTAATGATCTGATTTCAAGATTATCTCATTTGGTGAGTGAGCTGGATATCGTTGGGGTGATAAAGGATGCTGGAGAACTGAAAGAGAAACTTTTGGATGCCTTGCCAGCAACTTGGGAAGGATATATACTGTTGTTAACTCATAACAAGGATTTTGATGATATCACGTATGATGATCTTACTCGAAATTTGCTAGCTCGAGAGTTGGATATGAGACGTGTAAAAAATTTACCAACTCAAGTTCAAAATCCGGATGTCTATTTTGGTGATAATGCGTCAACGATGCATGCAAAGGCTAAAGCAAATTCTAATCCACCAACAACGGCATTTTATGTGGAAAACACTTCGAGTGGTCATGCAAGCATGTTTTTTTCAGCAAAAACCACAAATGATTTTATGGCGTTATTCTCGGTAATGATTTCGTCCTATGATGGAGTGATAGCTGGAAAGCTGACTAGTGCTGAACTGATTGAAGAAGATTATGAACAAATTTATCCAGATGATCTAGAGTTAATGGATATTAATTGGTCGATGGCAATGCTTGTTAGAAGAGGTAAGAGGTTTATGGAGAAGACTGGTCGTAAAGATCTTAATCCTGAAGGCAAATTGGGATTTGATAAATCTAAGGTCTGATGCTATAACTGTCAAAATTATGGACATTTTGCAAAAGAGTGTACCAAGGCACAAAAACAGGAGACTTCGAGGTTATTTAAGAATTATGCCTCTAAAAGTAACCAAGGGTCGGGAAGTAATGCAAATCCATCAAGCTCAAATGCAGCTGTTAGTGGATCTAACACAGAATCTAAAGCTTTAGTCTCCCAAATCGGTGAGGGTTACGACTGGGCTGCAGATTTTCCTGACGAGTCTGCATTGCTATGCACTGAGGAGAGGAATGTAACAACTGAAGATGATCCTGAACTTCCAGGAGAAGACTTCTTTGCTGAGGGTCATCATGCATTTATGGCTGATGTTCAGGTTAATTCTAACATCTGTGAATTTTGCACAACAACTGCCAATCAACTGAAAGAACTTTCTGATGAGAAAGTCATGTATCATGATAAATACATATTGGCAGAAGAAAATGTCACAATCTATAAACAAAGGTGAGAGGCCGTTAAGGCAGAACTAAAAAGTGAGCATGCCTTGATTCTAAGCACAAAAATTGAATTAAATAACAAAACTGAGGATTATATTTTTTGTGAAAAAAAGCTTGCAGAAGCTAATTATAAAATTTCTGAATTAAACATTGAAATATTGGATCTTCAGAGGCAATTGGAAAATTTCAAAAATTCATCTTCCTTTGCCAGTTTTCTGTGCAAAGATGAAAATTTAAAAGATGTGCTTAAAGAATCAGGGTGTACTTCAGTTCCACCACCGATTGTGCATGGGAAAGGCCCCAATGAATGAATATCAAACCAGCTGTTGTGTTTGATTATTCCATTTTTACTGAAGGAGTATCTAACAAATCCAAAGGCACTCATAAGAGGAAGCCTTTGAAAAATGTGTCCAAAACTGTCAATGTGGTTCTCAAACAGTCTGAGACTCATGATTCTATGGTAAAATCATCTAAAAGTGTAAACCTTACACCTTTAGAAGCTGCTCAGAAAGTCAAAGAAACTGAAAAGAAAATGAAAGAATTTGAAAATTCGAAATTTGCAAAAGGTCGTAACTTGTTTTATGAACAAGAATCTGTAACTAAGAGCAACACAATCATACCAGATGTTCATTCAATACCGGTAACTTTGTCAAAGTCGGAAAAATTCAATGGTATTGGTTTTGGACATCCTGAAGAACTTTCTAAGGTCAATTAAAAGAAACCTGAGAAAGTTCAATAGCCTGAAAAGAAGAATGGTAAGTCTGGGAATGTAGATGTAAAACAGAAAGGTAAAGTTGAGATGGGTGAGTGTTCTAAGAAAGTGCAAATGTATTCTCTGAAAGGTAGTGATACCATATTTTCGGATGAAGAATTTCCACTATGTTGTGTTGACCCAACCAAAATTTCCAAAGTGTTTTATGTTGATGAAAAAGAAGAATCTGTGTCTAATCATAAAACTGAGAAAAATGGTTCCTTGTTGAAACTTAAGACTAGTCCTGATGATCAGACATTTTTCACGAAGTCAAAAAACGTCAAAGTACTCACCTAAGAATTTTTATAATTGTGATGGTAAATTTTCAGCTAAAACAAATCGTTTTGACTATGAAGCATATGGTTTTTGTGAAGATTATGATTTTTATGATGATTTTGGGTCATATGAAAAACAGTTTGGACAGTTTGAGAAAATCAAGAATGACCGTGTCAAACCCAAAGGGTATGTTGATCAGTGTGGCGTTGATGAGTTTGGTTTTTATAACTGATCTGGCTATATTAAACCATTGTTTAAACCTTTCCCTAAGCACAAATCGCAAGGATTTAATGCTAAGGCCCCGAGGAGAGAGGCACGACACATGTCTGATGATAACATTTCACTTGACTCAGGATCTCATTTTCCTGTTGTGTTTGTTGATCGAAGGAGATGTTATCACTGTTATCAGAAAGGTCACATACGAAACCGTTGTCCTGTTTTGGCTGAGAAACGAGCTTCCGCTGTTGAATCAAAGAAATCTAATAATGTTTCTGAGTCAAAACACACAGATGGAAACGTGGTTACAAAACATTTTTTCAAAAGAGAAAAATTTTACAAAACTAAGAAATCGGTTGATAGTTCATCTTCAGATAATGTCACCATTGATTCATCTGTTCCGGTAATCAGGCAAAAGTGGCTGTCTAAAATGACTTCTAAAGCCACTGAAGATTTTTCAGAAGACACAAGTCGACCCAAAGCTGAATGCTTGGTGATGTTAGTCCAATTTGTCGTTATTATTGTGTTTAATTTGTTATATTTATTTACAATAATGGTTGGATTACATGGCATTTTCACGGGTTTTTGTATTGTGAGGTACCACGAGCTTAAGTAGCTAATAATGGAGTTTTATGAAGAATTGGAAGCTGCTGGTACGAGGATCGAGAATCGAGCGGGAACGAGTGAAGACTTAGAAGAAAATTAAGAAAAGTTCCTGAAATGAAGACCTGGGCGGTACGCCCAGGGTTGCAGAGATTAGGGCGGTACGCCCTGAAAGATAGAGAAGCAGCCGGCAGATTAAGTCCGGGCGGTACGCCCAGAGTGAAGAATTTTGGGGCGGTACGCCCCGATCCAGTCGGCAGAAGATGTAGATTAGGGTTTTCTATTTAAACTTGTTCCTGAAGATTTTGTCATTCATGCATTGTTTTAGACGACCAGAGGCTTAGGGTTTGCGAATTCCACCATAGTTTTGGAGATTTTGAAGGATTCTAATCATTCGGTACGTTATTCTAATGCAATCTTTCAATAAAATCATGTTTGTTTCATTAGCCATGTCCGGCTAATCCACCACTAACCGCTTTTGGTGATTGGTTGGTGGATTCGTTCTATGTTTAACCTATTTCTTAACTAGTTATTCCGGAATACTTGCTACCGTTGAATACCTACATGCGGAATTGTTAAAATCAACTTGTAATCTAGGGTTTTAGTTGTCCACTGTTTATTGATCTAGCACTTTCTTGCGGCAGGACTAATCAGCCCATTAGGAAACTAGGTTATTAGGTCAAGGAAGCAATTGGGGGGCATGTCTATGTGTCACGGTTAAGGAATTAGGTTATTCTAGATCGGTAGCCAACCAGGATCCAGAAGTGGTTAGATTTGTCTCATTTGAATTAAATCAATTTCTTAGTTTAAAGTTAGTAACTTTATTAGTTAATTTAACCAAATCAATCAAAACAGCTAAGTGGCAAAATAGGTAATTTTAGGTTAATCGGTAATTTTAGTTAATTTAGTTAATCAACTCATCAATTTCCACATATTCCCTAGGTTCGATAACCCTAACTTCCACTACTACAAAAGTAATCTAGGTTGGGGATTTGAAACGGCCTGACAAACCGTTATCAAATTGGCGCCGTTGCCGGGGAATTAGTGCGCCTATTGATTTGTTGATTTTAGTTAATTTTTGTTAATTTGCATTTTTTTTTTATTTAATTTTTCAAAAAATTCCAAAAAACCCAAAAATAGTGTTTTTATTCCAGTAATTACTTTCTGCAACTAAAAAAAAAAAAAAAATTTAATTTTTGTCGATTTCCAGTTTGGGGCGGTACGCCTAAGAATCCAACTTCCTGGGCGGTACGCCTTGGTTCAATTTTCACAGAAAGTTTTCCAAATTTTGACCATCCAAGTTTCAATTTTTCTTGTTCTATTGCATTATTTACACCCCCTGGAACAGTGCTACGTAATTGGTTTGCTCTTTTGTGACCGATTTTGCAGGTTTTAGGTGATTGTGCATGCATACGCGGCAGTCCCGCAAGACCTCTCCGTTGATATACAATCCAGAGATTGAGAGGACAGCTCGGCAGAACCGAGCAGAACAAAGAAACAGAAGAGAAATGGAGGGCCAGAATCCAAATCTCAACCAACCACAAAACCAAAATCAAAACCCAAATCCCAACCAAAACCCAAACCCAAATGAGAATCTCAATCAAGACCACCACCAACCACAAAACCAAGCCCAGAATGAGCCAGTAAACCCCGCCATGCCACAAGCTCAAGACCCAAACATCCCTCCAGAACAAATCCCACCATTTCGGGTACATGGGCACAACTCTCTTCCATCCTTGTCTCCGAAATCCTCACACCATGCTGAGGAAGGTTATCACTACCGGGTTAGGTATCCAGAACAACCCATCTTCCGCGAGGCACCACGACAACCCATATTCCGCCAGGCCCCACAACAACAACCCCCACCACAACCATTCCGACAAGCTAACCAACCCCAATTCCGACAAAACCCAGTGTATGAGGAACAGGATTGGCAAAGACAAGAGGAGCAGTGGGGGCAAGACTGGTATGACCCAAATGAAGATGAAGACAGATATGGGTATGGAGCGGAGCCATATGTTGAAGCTCCAAGAAATTGGGCAGGAGCTCCACAACCAAATGTTGCACCACGAGTGCCACGCGCTCCTCCCCCAAGAGGAGTGCCACAATTCAATCAACACAATGGGGGAGCTCGCATTCAAGTGGAAGGTGGAGTCCCAAGACTTGTTGTGGACCCACCGGTTCAAGGGGTAGCTGCTCATTTCAAACCAGTAGTTGTTCCAAGTTCATCCGCGGTAGTAACCCCCATGGGAACAAACAGACGAGCTTTTGAGGTTCGACCTCAATACTTGAGTCATCTACCAGAATTTTACAGGAAGAGAACCGAAGAGCCCTACCATCATATACACACATTCGAGTCGACTTGCATCCCTATTGGTGCAACGGGGTTTACATCGGAAGACGTAAAGTTGATGCTTTTCCCATACACCCTTAAGGATCGGGCACGAAGATGGTTCGAGAGTTTACCCGCTGGTAGTATCTTCACTTGGGCTCAAATGCAAGAAGTGTTCCTTGAAGAATACTACCCCATGAGCAAGACGAGCGAGGTTAAAGAGGAGATCCGGTCCTTCCAGCAACATTCCGGTGAACCATTCCATGAAGCTTTCAACCATTTCAAGGATTTGTTGCGAAAATGTCCACATCATGGGATTGACACATGGGACCTCATCAAAACCTTTGCGGATGGCCTTTTTCCAGAAGACATCCGAGATTTGAACTCCATCAGTAATGGGACTTTCCTAACCAACACGGAGGAGGTTGATTGGGGGCATATGGAAAGATTGAGCGCCACATCCAAGAGGCTTGCTCAAAACGGAAGAAGATCGCGATCCGCAGCGGTCAAATCAGTTGATTATGAGGCAGAGGAACGCATCGAGAAGCTCCGTCAGCAGACGCTCCTGTTGGAGAAACAGGTAGCACAAATGACGTTGGGAGGAGCGTCAGAAGAGGTGAAGGCAAGTGCACAATTTCCTGTGTGCACGGGTTGTGGTGAATTGGGCCATTTAGTTGATGCATGTTCTATCGGGGTTCAACAAAGTGAAGATGTCAACTATGTGCAAGGAGCCATGAACTCCAACACCTACCATCCTAACCTTCGCAACCATCCAAATTTCAGGTACAGTAATGCTAATAATCAGTTGAATCCTAACTTTCAAAGTTCTAATGTGCAGGGTGGAGCTTCAACACAATATCAAGGCCGAGCATCCGGATACAACCAAGGGGGCTACCAACGGAACACCTACACTCAAGGTGGAAATCCTCCCCAAGGAAGCTACCAACAAGCTCAACCGACGCCGGAAGATGGGATGCAAGTGCAATTTGCCGCCTTAATGGAGAAAATGAACTCACTCGTAGATGGTCAAAAGCAGATAGTCGATGAGCAAAGACAGTTATCCGCCAGCCACAGACAGTTGACCGACAAAGTTCAAGGGTTTGATCGGAGGTTTGAGCTCCAAGACAAGACAATGGGAGCATTTCAAAAACAGTTAGGGCAGTTGGCTGCTGAGAATTCAAGACGAGAGCCGGGTAAGTTGCCTAGTGATACTAACGTTAATCCAGCTCACCAAGCTTCTACTTCAGGTGTCAAGAATGTCCGAGGAGTTCCTATTAGCGCAATCAACATGTTGGTAGACAGTGACGAAAGTGAGGATGAGGAAGAGTTCGAAGAGTTGAAGACACCATTGATCCCGGTTAAGATTGGAGAGTTCTCAACCAACAAGGCATTGTTGGACTTTTGAGCATCGGTGAGTGTTCTTCCAAGTAGTATCTGTGAGCAGTTCCAGTTGGGTGAAGTGCAAGAGGTCAAGACAAAGGTGGTATTTGCGGATGGATCATCAAAGAAACCACGAGGTATGTTGAGGGGTGTAGTAGTTCAAGTTGGTGAATTTTACTACCCCGAGGACTTCTTGGTAGTGGATTATGAGGATACGGGGCACCCACCAAGGATCATACTTGGAAGACCATTTTTGTCCACCGCAAACACACAAATTGATTGCAGGGCGAACACATGTACAATGCAGTTTGGTAGCCGGGTATTATCTTTAAATTTATTTAATCATGTTTTTAAATATTCGGTTATTAATACTATTCCAAAATTGTTTGCTACTGACAAGTGTCCTCCTAGTAAAATAGAGGAGGATACAATGGAAGGTGATGTTGTGGTTGACAGGTTTGAAAAATTGGAGATACATGATCCCAAGTGTGGGGATACGGGAGACCCGGTTGGTATGGTGACATCGCTCACTCATGAGGAGGTAGACAATAGTTGTAAGAAGAATAAGAAGAGTTCAAAGGCTACGAAGAGTTCGAATGGTAATTCAAAGCATGATCGAGGTAAGGATGATGGTCGAGGAGCTGGGAAGATGAAGGAGGAAGGTCACTTTGAGGCATGGGGATGGAGTGACGATGACAACGGGGAATGTGTTCAGCGTTCTTCTACTAAGTCCAAGTTGGGTGACAATTACATTTTTGAACCTCCGTGAAAGGGAAGTACGGTCTGGCTGAAGACCTTAAAAACTTAGCGCTAACTGGGAGGCAACCCAGCGGTTTGTTTTTCAGTTTGATTTTTGTGTGTTTTCGTAGTTTTTGTTAGATTTTACGTTTGGTGTGTTTTCAGGAAATTGGGAAGCTCGGAAGGGAATCTGTGCCATCAGCTGCATTCCAGGTAAGTTTAATGGAAATTTTGCAATACACATGCTCGGTGGTGCAAAAGTGGTGGTTTACCAGAGATAGAAAATTTTTGAGGCTCTAAAATTTCCAAACTTTCTGCCAAAATAGGGCCAGGGCGGTACGCCCAGTATTACCTGAGACTGGGCGGTACGCCTGGATTTTTTCTCAAAAAATGCAGATTGTAAAAACCGGGCGGTACGCCCTAAACCATCACAAATACGGCGGTACGCCCGGATTTTTGAATGAAAAAAAAAATATAAACCAACCGGCGGTGGGTCAGTTCTTCACAACTCACCACCGCCAAACCACCTCACCACCCCCCGTTTCTCGCGACCGTCAACCAACCACCACTACTCACCGCCGTTGTTGCGCGAAACCACCACCGACGACCGCGTCGGACCTGTTACCACTACTCAGCGCAGTTGTTGCGCGAAACCACCGCCAAACGCCGCCGCCGGACTATTACACGGTCAACGACCGCCGCTAATCGCATCACAGTCCATTCCGAGCATTGTCCAGGTTCCGATTTGAGTTTTGTTCGTTTAATTTTGTGTAGATTAGTTGATTTGTTATTTTTAGGAAAGTTTTGGTTAGTTTTGTGTTATGCGACTGATAGGAAGCCGAATTGAGGTGAGGATGAGGTTGTCGGAGGGTATTACGTTCGGGTATCACATGGATTGCTCGGTGTTAACCGAAATTTATTTTTTTTGCGAACAGAATTGGGCGGCGTACCGCCTAGGGCTCATTTGTTTGAAGCGGTACGCCCCAAATTGATTTTAGGGTTTCCTGTTCCAAATTGGGCGGCGTACCGCCCCACATGCATCATTTTTGGGCGGTACGCCCTGGATCGATTTTCACAGAATTTTCAAATTTTTCAAAAAATCCCAATTTTTGTCGTTTTTGATTTTTAGTTTTAAAGTTTGTTGTCTTTTTTGTTTAATTTTGTTATTCTTTATTAAATTTTTGAAAAAACCAAAAAAATTAAAAAAAATCGAAAAAACCAAAAATAGTTGGTGAATGTGACAATCAATTGCAGGAAGGCCCGGTTTTACATGATTATTGCTATTTTGTGCTAACTTGTTGATTTCAGGATGTCGGACCGCCAAGGGTCTAGTTCTGGGGCACGCGGCCCCAAGAGGAGGCGTCGTGGTGATCCGGATGCTGCTGTTCCGGTCCCGCCTTTCAGGAGGAGGATTATCAACTACTGGGGGCCAGAGATCTTGCCAGAGATCTTGCCAGAGGCTGATGTATTGCCGCCGCCCGTCGCGAGGAGGAACCACGCGCACCATTCCTTTCTTAGATTCGAGCGTGACTCGCACGAGGACAGGCAGATGAGGAGGTTCATTGAGATGCCGTTGTTGCACCATAGGACGATCGACTGGGGTTTGTTGGCTCAGCTAGGACAGCTGGAGCGTATTAGAGGACTAGTGACTGACCGCTGGAGGAGGGCGTTGACTCCGGCTGACCATCAGTATGTGGAGCTTACTGTTGAGTTTTTGGCGACTTTTCAGGTGGGCCCGGGGAAATTTGGAGATGGGAACGCGTTATCATTTGCTTTGGGCCGTCGGACTCATCACATGAGCATACCCGAGTTCGCGGTCGCATCGGGACTGTATACACAGGAGGAGGTTGAGGCGCCGGCATTTGCAGAGCTGCCGAGGGGGCTTTTTAGCCGACCACACCCCCAGGGGGTTACTGATTTACAGCTTACAGCTTTTTGGGATGCGATTGGGTCGGTCCCTTATTTGGATAGTGTGGTGGAGTCTCAGATTCGGGACCCGGTGATCAGGTATATTCACAGGATAGTTGCGTGTACTCTTCTCGGTCGTCGTTCTGGCGTCGAGAAAGTCACGAAGCTAGATTTAGCGGTGCTGCGATCGATTGTTGAGGGCCATGACCTCAACATTGCTGGGGTTCTGATTTCGTCGTTTGCTAGGCGGAGGACGTCGGGGAAGGGCGTCCATCTTAGTATGGGGCCCTATGTGACTAGGTTGGCCAGGAGATTGGGTGTTTTTGAGCCGGGTAGGTATTTGGAGACTCACTTGACGATTGGGGCTGAGACGTCTCCGTACGAGTTAGGTGACATGCGGCTGGCTTCTATGGTGACTATGATTGATCCCCCGCAGTGGGAGGCCGTTAGGGGTGTGATTGTACAGGGAGACGAGGCTGCTAGGGCTGCGAGGCAGCATAGGATTTTACACCAGGTTGAGAGGCCGCTGAGGCAGAGACCAGAGAGGCCGCCGAGGGCCGATCAGGTTACATTGGATATGGTTCAGGAGACGGTACTGGATTATGTGGATGTGAGGTTCGAGAGGATTGAGAGAGCTATGAGGCATATGATGTCACATCAGGGTATACCGATCCCTGATTTCTTTCGGGAGCCTGATGCTGATGCTGGTGGAGATGAGGGCGGTGATCCTGATGCTGGTCCGAGTGGTACAGAGGGAGATGCTGCTGGAGATGATGTTGGAGGAGGTGAGGAGTAGGTGCTGATCATGCTGACTTCACTACCATTGCCGATCGGTTTTGTTTCTCTTGACCCTTGTACTTTTTGGTTATTTTGTTTTTACTAGATCATGGTCTGTATGATATTATACTATATGATAACTGGGGGTACTGTACGGGGTAACCGGTTGGGTGGTTGTGATTTTATTTTTGATGTATATATAGCTGGTATGATGTGTTTGTTTCTTGGTAGCACCATGGTTGAGATGTGACATTCCATCCATTACTTCTTCCATCCGATTTCTGGAATTCACGATCTGTGGCGAGAGGGTGTTGGACGACTTCTGAGGAGCTTTTCACGATGTTATCAGGGGAGTGTGTTCCAACTTTTGCTTTTTATTTATTTTCGTTTCTTTTTATTTTTGCATTATTCATTTATGTTTATTTTATCGTTCGTGTCTGTTTATACGTTGTGCGTGTTCCTATCACATTGAGGGCAATGTCGATCTTAAGTGTGGGGAGGGGGACAGGACGTCAGTTTTTAGTAGTTAGTTGTGTTATTATGAAAAAAAAAATAAAGTAAAAAATATCAAAAATCCAAAAAGATTTTGCAATTTTTGAGTCATTTTTAGTTTAAGTGTCTGAGTCAAAAATCTGTTTTGAGGGAAATTGCCGGTACATGGAAAATGATAGTACAATTGGGAGTCGATTTTCAGAATAAAAATAAAGAAAGAAAAGGGAAAAGTGGTAAGAAAAGGAAAGAATGGAAAATATATTTAATTTGTGATGCGTCGGTAGGCCCAGCTGATTGAGTAAAGCTTAATTATCCCTTTGTGTTTATTTTGTGTATAAATATGTAATTAATTAGCTTGCTAGTGGGTTCCCATTTTAGAGGTAATAGTGAGGTTGAAACTGATGATTAGGAGGAAAAAGACCTTTTTTAAATTAGAGACTTATATATCCTCAGAATACATGGCACGTTATGATCTTTTTGCGAAAGCAAATCCGAGAAATGACGGCGCCCCATTTTTCCATCTTTTGAGCATATTAGGTAATTAATTGGCTAATGAATTAGAGTGAAGGGACAGAATACTCATGTATGATTTCGGGGGTAAGACCTTGTGAAAGAGTACCTCTGATGATGTTCCGGATCTCGCGGGCAAAACACTCACGTATGATCTCGGGGGTAAGACCTTGTGAGAGAATGCCTCTGATGATGTCCGTTGGTAAGTATAGTTAAAATTAACCAATTATATAAAAAAAAAAGAGAGAAAAAGGAAAAAAAAAAAAAAGCAGTAAAAGAAAGAAAAAAAAAAGAGAAAGCAACAATAGTCAAATAAATGCTCAAGCAAATCCATTATCCATTAAATCCACCATTCTTGGGATATATAAGTATCTGGTTTAAGGAGGGTGGGGAAAATATAAATATTCTATCTATATTACCCTTTACTTTGACCGAATTTGAGTCGGGATTATATTGAGCTAGGACTTTCTGAATATGGGACACATAAGCGAGTTGATACAACTGATTGGTAATTTTTGTAAACACCTTGGGGGCTCAAAGATCGGTGGTTGGGTTTAGTCGGATAGAAATACCGGTGATTGCAATTAGTATATATGAATACATTTGGAATGTGGAATGGAAAAAGGTTGATAAATATTAAATGTTAAATGATTTTGAGTTGACTTCCCGATTATGATTCCATGGCAGTTTTTCCGAGACGGAAAAAGTCAAGTGTGGGGATGTGATGTTAGTCCAATTTGTCGTTATTATTGTGTTTAATTTGTTATATTTATTTACAATAATGGTTGGATTACATGGCATTTTCACGGGTTTTTGTATTGTGAGGTACCACGAGCTTAAGTAGCTAATAATGGAGTTTTATGAAGAATTGGAAGCTGCTGGTACGAGGATCGAGAATCGAGCGGGAACGAGTGAAGACTTAGAAGAAAATTAAGAAAAGTTCCTGAAATGAAGACCTGGGCGGTACGCCCAGGGTTGCAGAGATTAGGGCGGTACGCCCTGAAAGATAGAGAAGCAGCCGGCAGATTAAGTCCGGGCGGTACGCCCAGAGTGAAGAATTTTGGGGCGGTACGCCCCGATCCAGTCGGCAGAAGATGTAGATTAGGGTTTTCTATTTAAACTTGTTCCTGAAGATTTTGTCATTCATGCATTGTTTTAGACGACCAGAGGCTTAGGGTTTGCGAATTCCACCATAGTTTTGGAGATTTTGAAGGATTCTAATCATTCGGTACGTTATTCTAATGCAATCTTTCAATAAAATCATGTTTGTTTCATTAGCCATGTCCGGCTAATCCACCACTAACCGCTTTTGGTGATTGGTTGGTGGATTCGTTCTATGTTTAACCTATTTCTTAACTAGTTATTCCGGAATACTTGCTACCGTTGAATACCTACATGCGGAATTGTTAAAATCAACTAGTAATCTAGGGTTTTAGTGGTCCACTGTTTATTGATCTAGCACTTTCTTGCGGCAGGACTAATCAGCCCATTAGGAAACTAGGTTATTAGGTCAAGGAAGCAATTGGGGGGCATGTCTATGTGTCACGGTTAAGGAATTAGGTTATTCTAGATCGGTAGCCAACCAGGATCCAGAAGTGGTTAGATTTGTCTCATTTGAATTAAATCAATTTCTTAGTTTAAAGTTAGTAACTTTATTAGTTAATTTAACCAAATCAATCAAAACAGCTAAGTGGCAAAATAGGTAATTTTAGGTTAATCGGTAATTTTAGTTAATTTAGTTAATCAACTCATCAATTTCCACATATTCCCTAGGTTCGATAACCCTAACTTCCACTACTACAAAATTAATCTAGGTTGGGGATTTGAAACGGCCTGACCAACCGTTATCACTTGGGTCCATATTCTCACTAATTCATTGCTACTATGTGCAGGGTGCTCGAAAGCCAGCTGTCAACAACTTTTGGGTTATTGATAGTGGAGCATCCAGGCACATGACTGGTAATCTCTCCTTGCTTACCGATGTCAAACCAATCAATGGTGGGGGAGTTACCTTTGCTGGCAATAAAGGAGGTAGAATCACTGGAGAAGGAAAAATGGGAAATGACAAAATTACATTTGACAAAGTTCAATTTGTGGAAGAGTTGCAGCACAATCTCTTGAGTGTCTCACAAATATGTGATAAGTAGTACACCACTGCGTTCACAAGTTCTGAATGTATCATTTTGAAGCCCGGAATTCAAATTCCTGATGATTGGATAGTGATGCGTGCACCTAGATTTCGAGATTTATATGTTTTGAATATGAATCAGACCTCGTCTGCGGTGTCGGCTACATATTTCTTATCCAAAGCCACTGAAAAAGAGTCGATTTTATGGCATCGCCGTATGGGTCATCTTAATCACCGCAAGATGAATTATTTGGTTAATCACAATTTGGTTGAGGGGGTTTCTAAGAATCGTTTTTCAATTAATGATGTGTGCGTTTCATGCAAAAAGGGGAAGCAACAGAAAAAGTCTCATCCGTACAAACGTGTTAATTCAATTGTCACTCCATTGGAGCTACTTCATATGGATCTTTTTGGTCCTATGAATGTAAGCAGTGTGGATGGAAGCTTTTATTGTTTGGTAATTACAGATGATTTCTCGCGTTTCTCTTGGGTAGCGTCATTACATTCAAAGGATGAAACTCCAGCAACTATTCAGCGTTTATTGTCCAAGTTTGAGAATTTGTACAAGCACAAGGTTTGTCGCATTCGTACCGACAATGGTACTGAATTCAAGAACGCAACTATGAAAGCATTTTGTGATTCTTTTGGAATTTCACATGAGTTTAGTGCACCATACACTCCACAACAAAACGGAGTGGCTGAGAGAAAGAATAGAACTTTAATAGAGACCGCACGAACTATGTTAGCTGATGCAAATCTACCAATCAAGTTCTGGTCTGAGGCAGTTCATACTGCTTGTCATGTGCTTAATAGAGTTCTTATTGTTAAGCGGTTCAACAAGACTTGTTATCAATTGCTCAAAGGTAGAAAACCGAATTTAGATTTTCTCGAACCATTTGGGTGTCTATGCACTGTTCTCAAAGGTGGTGGTAAATTTGAAGCTAAGGCTATGGATGGCATCTTTGTTGGTTATCAGTATCCAATGAAACGTGTCTATTTTCCGTCTTCAAAGACCATTGAGAGCCATTTGCATGTGGATTGTCGAAGATATAGTTTTCTGAAACCCAAATCGGTTGATGGTTCTACTTTTGATTATAAGACATTCTTTAATTCTTTCTTGGATGCACACTCTGAATCTGCTGATGAGCTTACTGAAGATATGACTGGTGTTCTTATACATACCATGCTTAATTCTGGATCATGCATTCCAAAGTTTTCACCTGCTTCTGGATTCTGCTTCATCTAGTCAGAATATTTCTGATCTAGAAACCATGAGTTCATCTGATGATGATGACAATACATTTCATGAAGCTGAATCCATACCTTTGGTTGATCCAATTACTTTACCAAGCACAAGTTCGTCCGTTCCAAATACTTTATTGCCTGGTGAATTGTCAAGCTCAGAGGATGCAGATGCTACTCTCAATACTCTTGCTGATACTGTTGAGGTTCCTGATTCGACTAATCTCCGGATTCATTCTATTCATCCTCAAGAGAATATTATTGGAGATTTGACTTCTGGGGTGCGCACACGCCATCAGTTTTCTGATAATGTGGATGCTTTGATTGCTGAAATTCGAGATTCGGGTGTTCAGAATGATATGTTTCATTCGTGTTTTCTGTCTCAAGTTGAGCCGACCAATGTTGAACAAGCGTTGGAAGATTCTTCTTGGGTTGAGGCTATGCAGGAGGAGTTGCAACAATTCCAGAAGTTGGGTGTTTGGCATCTTGTTGATCTTCCCAAAAATGCTAAGAAAGCGTGTGGCACTAGATGGGTTTTCAAGTGTAAGAAGGATGATCGTGGCATCATTGTTCGAAACAAAGCTCGATTAGTGGTTCAAGGATTTTCTCAAATTGAGGGCATTGATTTCAATGAGGTATATGCTCCAGTCGCGCGGATTGAAGCTATTCGAATCTTTTTGGCTTTCGCAGCATTTCATGGATTTAAAGTATATCAAATGGATGTTAAAAGTGCATTTCTCAACGGGAAGATTCGTGAAGAGGTTTACGTGATGCAGCCACCTGGATTCTATGATCCTGACTTTCCTGACCGTGTGTACAAACTCGACAAAGCGTTATATGGTCTCCATCAGGCCCCGAGAGCCTGGTATGAGACGCTTTCTACACATTTGCTCGACAACGGTTTTCGTCGTGGCACTGTAGATTGCACACTCTTTTCGAAGCGGTTCGGGAAAGATTTACTGCTTGTTCAGGTGTACGTGGATGATATCATTTTTGGGAGCACGGATGACACATTGTGCAAAGAATTTGAGCGTGTCATGCAAACGAAATTTGAAATGAGTTCAATGGGCGAGATGGGATTCTTTTTAGGTCTTCAAGTCCACCAATCGGCCAAAGGCATCTTTCTACATCAATCGAAATATGTTACTGACATTCTGGCCCGGTTCAAGATTGGTGATGTTCGGATTCCAAGCACTCCAATACAGGTTTCTCATGGTCTTGGACCAGATGAGACTGGTGCCAAAGTGGATCCAACATTATTTAGGGCTAAGATCGGTTCTTTAATGTATTTAACTGCTTCTCGTCCTGACATAATGTTTGCTGTGTGTTTATGTGCTAGATATCAAGCTGCTCCGAAGGTTTCTCACATGATGGCAGTGGACAGAATCTTTGCTTATTTGAAGGGTAACCAGGATCTGGGTATCTGGTATCCTAATGATAATAAGTTTGACTTTACTGCATATTCTGATTCCGATTATGGTGGATGCAACATAAATTTCAAATCTACAACCGCCGGGTGTCAATTTTTGGGAGAACGACTAGTGTCGTGGCAGTGCAAAAAGCAAACCTTGGTTGCAACGTCAACTGCGGAGGCAGAGTATGTGGCGGCTTCCAGTTGTTGCTCACAGGTTTTGTGGATACAACAACAGTTGCGCGACTATGGTTTGGAATTTCTAACTACTCCCATTTTTATTGATAATTCAGCTGCCATCTCTATCACGAAAAAACCCGTTCAACATTCCAAAACTAAGCACATTGATATCCGTTATCACTTTATTCGTGATTGCTACGAAAAGAAATTGATTGATTTGCAGAAAATTCACACTGATTTTCAAAGAGCTGACTTGTTTACAAAAGCATTTGATAAAGTTCGCTTTCAATTTTTATTGAAAATCAATGGGGTTACTCGCTTAACTGCTATTTGATCTGTTTCAGTTGATCGTTTTGTTTTTCTTTTTATTTTTTGCTTTTTAGGGGGAGCATATCTGAAAAATACAAAAATAGTGTATTTTCTGTATTGAAAAAGGAAAAAGCATAAAAAAATTGAAAAAGCTAAAACATAAAAATATGAAAAATTAAAATTGAGAAATTTTGATCCGACCCTGTGAGAAATGATGGTACATCAGCATACGTTATCTGCCATGGATAGAGTAGAAAGAAAGGCTGTAGGTACTTGTTTGTTTTGATTGAATGTGCTGAGTAGTCTGATATATGTGAGTATGATATAAAGATAATGCCTGCTTGATAATTGTGGTTACACACCGTGATGGGTACTGTGTAAATCTGGCATGAATAAGATGAGAAAATATCAAAAACAGAATAAAGAGATGTTCTGATGTATGCTTGCTTTATCAAAAACATTTTCATCTGGTCTCAGCGGACCAGGGGCGGACCAGATGGTACGCCCGGACCATCTGGTACGCTGGTTAGTTGGTCCGCTGGCCAGATCTAGTATAAAAAGATTTAGCTCGTTTAGAGGAGAGTGGTTGTGAGGTTTGAGTTTTAAACTGTGTGTGTTTTGTAAGGTGAAACCTGTTTACTTTCTCTCTCTAAAGGTTGAGCAATAAAGAAGTGTTATTTACCTTGTTGTTTACCGAATTGAGATCGTTATGCACTAGCAAGATTGTTCCTGTGTTCTACAGGAACTCTTTGTCATATGCCTAATACTTTCTTAAGTCGTGAGATTGTCAGAGGAGAGTATGACAGGTGTGCTTAATCTAGATTGACCTAGGAAAATATATTAGGATGGAGTTAATGTTGATGGGGGAATTTCTATGGTTGTTAATTGTGGATTAGTTTACGTGAACGTTGTGTTGTATTACAATTCATGAAGATGGATTCAAGGATTTATTTCGTTAGAAAACATAATCCAGTCTCTACCATTGCAGTTGAAATTCGCCAAAAGTCTTTACAGTTACCTGGTTAACTTATGAAGTGAACCGTTATCATATGCCGGATGGAGAGTGTTTTATCTCACCATGGATGTGCTTAAAGTTAGGGGGAACTTTATTGGTCGTGGTATTGTAGAAGATTCACGAACAGTGTCTTGCATACCTGAAGTTCAGGTGCAAGCGGAATTTACGGGAAATCTAAGGTGGATGAATCAAATTGACTGAAGATTGCAACTGTTGAAGATCAGAGCATTCTTTAATAACTTTTAAGGGGGAATTTGTAGTGGAAGTTCCTAGTGTGGTCGTTACTATTTGAATAAACTTACAGATATGATTCAAGATCGACGGATGAAGATACAAGAAGAAACAAATGAAGGTGTTGTGAGCTCATTCATTGGTAACGAATGTACCAGCGAATGAGTTCACTCGTTGGGACAACATATTATATATAGTTGAGAGTCTTGTTCATTCGTTAAGGTTTTTATCTAACGTGTCTTGTGAGTCTGGTCAGAGTGTTGTGAGAGAGGAGGTCATGTCCGACCTCCCCCGGGCTTCAACAAGTGATGTATGCTCATTCGGTTATGTAATCATTTGATTGTGAAAATGCGTGAGCCGTGGATCGTCTACTTAGTCGTATCAAAATCAATGTAAAACGAGATGAACACGATGAGTAAATACATTGAGACTTGTATTAGACCACAGAGAAACACCATAGAGTTCACATACAAGAAATGTCCAAGAAGTTTCTAAACAAAAGACAAGACAAACTATTTATAGAGTTGAAAACCCGATGGTCCGAACCTCAGGTTCGGAAAAGTTCGGACCTGCCCGAACTTGGAGTTCGCCAAGGATTCGGCAAGCTACATTCTTCCATGAATTGTCTTGTACTCGATACTTCACATGACGATCAGGAACTAGGTACTAACAAACTCCCCCTCGGCATGTGCAGTATCAACTCTTCCATTAGAACTTGTACGTTGTATCTTCAATCAAACTCTTCCTCTTCTTTGATGATGAGTCCAATCTTGAATACTTGATATTGCATCGTGTGTAATCTCTTTATCAACAATCTTCAGAAGACTTGAAGTTGTGATGTTCTCTTTCCACTTAGAAACCTGCCAACATAAATAATCTTGGCGCAAAACGTCTCTTCGAGACTCCAATTTATTTTGATTTTGAAATTTGATTTCGTATTCCGTGTTGATCAATCGAAAAGAAATAAGAACCAAAATCTTTTTGATTTATAGAAACTTTATATCAAAACACACCTAAAATCTTTTTGGTATTTTCTGATATGAAATGTAAATGCAATACAGAATGAGACACTGTTTTTTGCCTTTTGCGAGAAAGATAACAACTTGGGATCATATTGATCATACATGCTAAACTACACTTCAATTTCGATTATTGTAGAAAATAAGCCATGTCGATTGCAGGTATAATTTGTCCAACTATAAACTCAGGCAGAATCATACTCATAACATCTGGATATGTTAAAGTATTAGTTATATTTGCATTGACCAGTGTACCCCACACTATCAGACATACTTGAATATGCTTTGCTTATCACATTTTTGTAATTTCATTTGTGATTTATCACATAATGATTGTATACATGATATAGTCAACTGTGTTCCATGCAAAAAGAAATAAGAACGTTAATCTCTACCTTAAGGTCGATCTTTCGATACGCAGATAAGGCCTTGAATTTAACAAAATAAGAAAACAAAACAATTTGAAATTGTATAACCCAACAACAATCACGTCGGTACTCCCGTACACACAGAGAGAGTCCGATGAGTTATACGAAACACCAATGAAAATAAAGCAGAACGTCAAATGAACAAAAATCAGGTCGGCCTTGTGAGCACGTAGAGAAAGTCCGATCGTTTGACAAAATAAAGAAAATCACACAAGTTTAAGTCTTTGCCAAATGAACACATGTATACACAGTGACTTCTCATATTATTTTTCACATATCTTTTTCTTGATATATCGTGAGATATGCATCAAGATGTTGTCCACTAGGTCAAGCATCAGATTTAGAGTATATCACATTTGATACTTTTGGATTTGCGGAGCCTACCTTACACATCGATCAAATGGACTTATGGCTTTTTCATCTATTTTATCCATGAGTCAGACGATGTAAGCCAAGGTACCATCATTTCCCAATCATGTCGGATACAATTTCTCATTTTTCAATGTTTTTGGATTTTTGCATTTTTCTATGTTTTAGTCTTTTCAAATTTCTCCCCTTAAAAATGACAACTCTATTTATATATTTTCATTTTTTTAACATTAGAAAAACACACTATTTTTGCAAAATTAAATTCCGCCTCAAAATGAGACGAAGTGAAAAACAAAAAAGAAATTGATCAACCAACACGAATACTTGCCGTTTAGCATTTTAAAAACCGAATTGATTTGAAAATTCAATTTAAGTTATCACAGATATTTCACAATCAACAATTTTCCAATCACCGAAAGGTCTTCCTGAAATACCTTCCTGACACCAAATAAAACATTAGTCGCTCTGGGATCGACCCGATTAAACAGCGTCGGGTCGCCCGGTGTCTTCTACATAGTCATTGTTGGCCTTGGAAACAACTTTTGGTTTCCAGATTTTTAATGATTTTAAGTTTGGATCAGAACCAGAATCAGTATTAACCGGCGTACTCGGCTTAGACCATGACAACTTACGAGTTGATTTGACTTTTAGAGACCATGGTTCATAAAAAATTTGACCTTTCTTATCCACATATTTAGCAGTGTTGTGAATATATACAGTCGTCGAACAATCAGCAGCAAGATGTCCTGGTTAACGACAGGCATAACAAAGTCGTTCTCGAAAAATATTTGAAAAATTCTTTGAATTTTGAAAACCAGATGAATGTTCAGAATCAAAGTTATCAAAGAAATCATCATAGGAATCATACCTAGGAGATGGACTCCTTGAAGATGAGGACCTTCCAGAATAATAAAAATTTTCTTTAAGAGGAGATGATTCTTTTGGAACATTAACTTTTGAACCTTTTTCAACTTTTTCTGGCTACTTGTTTGAACCGGTGCATCTTTGACCTCATAACCCAAGCCTTTGTGCTTGAAATCTGAAGGTTTGGATGAACTTGAAGAAGAACCAAAAGCTTCTCTCCCCTTAGCTTCTCTAGTGAATTTAGCTTTGATATCATTCAATTTATTCTTCTCAACCAAAACTTTGTCTTCTTCAGTTGCAGATGAAGTACTTGCACAAAAACTAGTTCATTTTCTAGAAAAATAGACTTTGATCTAAACATCGGAGCTTCACCCAAAGACTTTTCCTTCTTCTTAGACTTTGACTTCTTCTTCTTGGATTCAGTGGCAAACTTCGTATAATCATGCAATTCATCTTTAGGATCAAGCGTAGCAGACGTAACCTCAGATAAATCCACAGGTTGAGGAACCATGTGAATATCAACTTTCTTAGAACTATCTTCACTCCTATCCTGCTTGTATAAGAAATTCAGCAATGTTGGTGACAAATTGGAATTCTTCATTTACCTTTTTAACTCCAAAATTTCCAACTGTAATTCATTAATTTTTTGTTGAGCATCAAATACTTCTTTTTGTGACTTGATAAATTTTGCATTGAGATCACCATATTCATACGTTTGCAACTTCCGAATCTCACATTCAGCAAAAAATTCTTCAAGAACACACTCTCTTTTCTTCTTGTAAATTTCAACATCTTTTGTCAAAACTACATTTTTATCCCGATAAAGAACATTTTCATCTTGAAGCATAGAGATCTTGTTCTGAAGTTTCTCAATAGTAGCTGCAGACTCAACAATAAGAGCATTTGCCTTTTCATACTTTTGTTGAACTGGATAACTCTTTTCAAACAAATTTTCAAAATCTTGAGCTGCATCCAATGCTTCAGCTTTTGCTTTTTCACATTCTTCGGCCAACTTACTCTTTTCTTTCAAAATATCCTCATGAACATGGATCAACGCATAATATTTCTTTTGAAATTCATCCAACTCTTTCTTGAGCGCAACAATCTCTTCAGTTGATAATTGAGAACCTTTCTCAAGACTTGCAATCTTCTTACTCAGCTTTATACATTCAAGACATTTTAATTCTTCGACTTTAATTTCTTTGATCATTGATATTGTCGAATTGGAATCAGAATAATATCATCATCATCATGATGAGCAGTCAATGCAATAGTAAACGGAGCATATTTCATTTTTGCTTCATAATCTGAATTCCAGGCAAATTCAATTGGATGCCAAAATGTATCTATCAATTTTTCAATTTATTTTCAGTTGAACTTGGACATTGTCGTGCAAAATGTCAATAAACAGAACACTTATAACACTTAACCTTTGACTTGTCCAATCCATTTTTTCCATTGTAAGGAATATCGATCTTAGAAGATTTCCGGCTGAATGCCATTTTGTTATGTTCCGGCTGAAGTTGAAGTTGAAGTGGAATTCTCACTTCAAGCGGAACAGACAGTTTAAGCGGAAAGAAGCAGTTTTGTCCTTTAGCGAATATTCTGGGTGAACTTGATTATCCACCAGATAATGAGTTTAACTAGACTTTTCCTGAGATGTCTTTTTAGCAAGTCCAATCCTGCAAAAGCTTCTCGTATGCTTCTATATCTGAATCAAGCCGCTCTCCTAAAGTAGTATGTTGCTGCCAACACGCAAGATATTCCAAATGTCGATGTTTATTCTTTTGGTAGTTTGTATTTGACTTTATTGTTTACGGTCTAGATTAGATCGCATGAGATAAATGGCTGTCATTGATCTCATTGTTGGGTGTTTACAGTGGGATCCGGGTTACCGATTTTAATTTTAAAACCGATTTAATAATTAAATTAATTCTAAATTAATTTAGAAGCGGAAACGAATTAAAACGCAGATGCAACTGTAACAGGATCAATCACCGGACATGACAAACACATAAAAAATATTTATTTAAAATAAATAAATAATTAAATCAAATATCTAAAATTTAGATATACCTTAGCGAGTTCCGAACAACCATTCGAGACACCCGAATTCAACGGGCTCGCGCTAGGACGAACTGTGACGTCTGACTCGAACCTTCTAGACAAGTCGTCGACGGCGGCATCGGCGGCGGTGGCCATGGGCGGCGGCGGCGGTAGTGGCGGCGGTGGTGGTAGAGATACCACCGGTGGTGGTGACAAAACTTTCTCCGTCGGGATGGCGACCGGGTCACGGTACCGGACAATGTGGCGGTGGCCGGCGGGTACAAGGGCGCGGGCCACAACGACAGAACCGGACGCGGTGGCCTCGGCTGCGCCGGCAGCGTGAGGACCACCGGTCGATGGTCGCGCGGCGGCGCGGAGGACGCAACAGCGGCGGCTTGAGTCGCGGCGGCGGCTCGGGCTGCGGCTTCGGCTCGGGTTCGGGCTGCGACGGCTTCGCTTTTGAGTCGGGCGCAGATGGCGGCGAGACGGGGATCCATCGGAACAGGCGAGGGATTGTGGTGGTGGTGGTGGCGGTGATCGACGGTGAGCGGCGGCGGAGGGTCGGCTTCGGCTTGGGATCGGCGCAGGGAGAGAGAGATGGGAGATTAGGGTTTGTGACTTGTTGCTTAATCTTTCTCCTCCCTCTCTCCTTTAATATTAAA